>CM033632.1:33452746-33515246 GCA_019453435.1 Rhinogobius similis
AAGCCAACTCTGTCTTCCATCTAATTGCTAATAGTGGAGCACTGGCCCCTGTGTAGGGACTAAAATATTGTGAAAAAGCTCATAGAAGCTGGTATTCCAAGGCGATCTCCCATCCAAGCTCTAACCAGGCCCACATCTGCTCAGCTTTCCAGAGCAAGCGAGATCAGGTGTTTTCTAAGCATTTATGACTTTGAGAATCTGTGCCACAGAAGGCACTGAAATCATGTTTCAATCTTGACTCACTCTCTGTTTTCTCTCTGTTTTTGTTTTTGTTTTTAATACAGGTCAGAATAAGGAAAAGCATTAGAAAAAGCCAACTCTGTCTTCCATCTAATTGCTAATAGTGGAGCACTGGCCCCTGTGTAGGGACTAAAATATTGTGAAAAAGCTCATAGAAGCTGTTATTCCAAGGCCGTCTCCCATCCAAGCTCTAACCAGGCCCACATCTGATGAGCTTTCCGGAGCAAGCGAGATCAGGTGTTTTCTAAGCATTTATGACTTTGAGAATCTGTGCCACAGAAGTCACTGAAAACATGTTTCAATCTTGATTCACTGTGTGTTTTTCTCTCTCTGTTTTGTTTGTTTTTAATACAGGTCAGAATAAGGAAAAGCATTAGAAAAGCCAACTCTGTCTTCCATCTAATTGCTAATAGTGGAGCACTGGCCCCTGTGTAGGGACTAAAATATTGTGAAAAAGCTCATAGAAGCTGGTATTCCAAGGCCGTCTCCCATCCAAGCTCTAACCAGGCCCACATCTGCTGAGCTTTCCAGAGCAAGCGAGATCAGGTGTTTTCTAAGCATTTATGACTTTGAGAATCTGTGCCACAGAAGGCGCAGAAAACATGTTTCAATCTTGATTCACTCTCTGTTTTTCTCTCTGTTTTTGTATCTGTTTTTATTTTAATACAGGTCAGAATAAGGAAAAGCATTAGAAAAAGCCAACTCTGTCTTCCATCTAATTGCTAATAGTGGAGCACTGGCCCCTGTGTAGGGACTAAAATATTGTGGAAAAAGCTCATAGAAGCTGGTATTCCAAGGCGATCTCCCATCCAAGCTCTAACCAGGCCCACATCTGCTCAGCTTTCCAGAGCAAGCGAGATCAGGTGTTTTCTAAGCATTTATGACTTTGAGAATCTGTGCCACAGAAGGCACTGAAAACATGTTTCAATCTTGATTCACTGTGTGTTTTTCTCTCTGTTTTTGTATCTGTTTTTATTTTAATACAGGTCAGAATAAGGAAAAACATTAGAAAAAGCCAACTCTGTCTTCCATCTAATTGCTAATAGTGGAGCACTGGCCCCTGTGTAGGGACTAAAATATTGTGAAAAAGCTCATAGAAGCTGGTATTCCAAGGCGATCTCCCATCCAAGCTCTAACCAGGCCCACATCTGCTCAGCTTTCCAGAGCAAGCGAGATCAGGTGTTTTCTAAGCATTTATGACTTTGAGAATCTGTGCCACAGAAGGCGCAGAAAACATGTTTCAATCTTGATTCACTCTCTGTTTTTCTCTCTGTTTTTGTTTTTATTTTAATACAGGTCAGAATAAGGAAAAGCATTAGAAAAAGCCAACTCTGTCTTCCATCTAATTGCTAATAGTGGAGCACTGGCCCCTGTGTAATTTAAGGACTAAAATATTGTGAAAAAGCTCATAGAAGCTGATATTCCAAGGCCGTCTCCCATCCAAGCTCTAACCAGGCCCACATCTGCTCAGCTTTCCAGAGCAAGCGAGATCAGGTGTTTTCTAAGCATTTATGACTTTGAGAATCTGTGCCACAGAAGGCACTGAAAGCATGTTTCAATCTTGATTCACTCTGTGTTTTTCTCTCTGTTTTTGTATCTGTTTTTAATACAGGTCAGAATAAGGAAAAACATTAGAAAAAGCCAACTCTGTCTTCCATCTAATTGCTAATAGTGGAGCACTGGCCCCTGTGTAGGGACTAAAATATTGTGAAAAAGCTCATAGAAGCTGGTATTCCAAGGCGTTCTCCCATCCAAGCTCTAACCAGGCCCACATCTGCTGAGCTTTCCAGAGCAAGCGAGATCAGGTGTTTTCTAAGCATTTATGACTTTGAGAATCTGTGCCACAGAAGGCACTGAAAACATGTTTCAATCTTGATTCACTGTGTGTTTTTCTCTCTTTTTTTGTATCTGTTTTATTTTAATACAGGTCAGAATAAGGAAAAGCATTAGAAAAAGCCAACTCTCTTCCATCTAATTGCTAATAGTGGAGCACTGGCCCCTGTGTAGGGACTAAAATATTGTGAAAAAGCTCATAGAAGCTGATATTCCAAGGCCGTCTCCGCCCAAGCTCTAACCAGGCCCACATCTGCTGAGCTTTCTGGAGCAAGCGAGATCAGGTGTTTTCTAAGAATTTATGACTTTGAGAATCTGTGCCACAGAAGGCACTGAAAGCATGTTTCAATCTTGATTCACTGTGTGTTTTTCTCTGTTTTTCTTTTTGTTTTTAATACAGGTCAGAATAAGGAAAAGCATTAGAAAAAGCCAACTCTGTCTTCCATCTAATTGCTAATAGTGGAGCACTGGCCCCTGTGTAGGGACTAAAATATTGTGAAAAAGCTCATAGAAGCTGGTATTCCAAGGCCGTCTCCCATCCAAGCTCTGGCCCACATCTGCTGAGCTTTCTGGAGCAAGCGAGATCAGGTGTTTTCTAAGCATTTATGACTTTGAGAATCTGTGCCACAGAAGGCACTGAAAACATGTTTCAATCTTGATTCACTGTGTGTTTTTCTCTCTGTTTTTGTATCTGTTTTATTTTAATACAGGTCAGAATAAGGAAAAGCATTAGAAAAAGCCAACTCTGTCTTCCATCTAATTGCTAATAGTGGAGCACTGGCCCCTGTGTAGGGACTAAAATATTGTGAAAAAGCTCATAGAAGCTGATATTCCAAGGCGATCTCCCATCCAAGCTCTAACCAGGCCCACATCTGCTCAGCTTTCCAGAGCAAGCGAGATCAGGTGTTTTCTAAGCATTTATGACTTTGAGAATCTGTGCCACAGAAGGCACTGAAAACATGTTTCAATCTTGATTCACTGTGTGTTTTTCTCTCTGTTTTTGTTTTTGTTTTTAATACAGGTCAGAATAAGGAAAAGCATTAGAAAAAGCCAACTCTGTCTTCCATCTAATTGCTAATAGTGGAGCACTGGCCCCTGTGTAGGGACTAAAATATTGTGAAAAAGCTTACAGCACTTGGTATTCCAAGGCGATCTCCCATCCAAGCTCTAACCAGGCCCACATCTGCTTAACTTTCTGGAGCAAGCGAGATGAGTTGTTTTCTAAGCAATTATGACTTTGAGAATCTGTGCCACAGAAGGCACTGAAAGCATGTTTCAATCTTGACTCACTCTCTGTTTTTCTCTCTGTTTTTGTATCTGTTTTTATTTTAATACAGGTCA
Organism: Rhinogobius similis; assembly: GCA_019453435.1. Classification (NCBI taxonomy): domain Eukaryota; kingdom Metazoa; phylum Chordata; class Actinopteri; order Gobiiformes; family Gobiidae; genus Rhinogobius; species Rhinogobius similis. The sequence goes on from CM033632.1 coordinate 33,456,161, forward strand.
GAATAAGGAAAAGTATCAGAAAAAAGCCAACTCTGTCTTCCATCTAATTGCTAATAGTGGAGCACTGGCCCCTGTGTAATTTAAGGACTAAAATATTGTGAAAAAGCTCATAGAAGCTGGTATTCCAAGGCGATCTCCCGTCCAAGCTCTAACCAGGCCCACATCTGCTGAGCTTTCTGGAGCAAGCGAGATCAGGTGTTTTCTAAGCATTTATGACTTTGAGAATCTGTGCCACAGAAGGCACTGAAAACATTTTTCAATCTTGATTCACTCTCTGTTTTTCTCAGTTTTTCTTTTTGGTTTTATTTTAATACAGGTCAGAATAAGGAAAAGCATTAGAAAAAGCCAACTCTGTCTTCCATCTAATTGCTAATAGTGGAGCACTGGCCCCTGTGTAGGGACTAAAATATTGTGAAAAAGCTCATAGAAGCTGATATTCCAAGGCGATCTCCCATCCAAGCTCTAACCAGGCCCACATCTGCTCAGCTTTCCAGAGCAAGCGAGATCAGGTGTTTTCTAAGCATTTATGACTTTGAGAATCTGTGCCACAGAAGGCACTGAAAGCATGTTTCAATCTTGATTCACTCTCTGTTTTTCTCTCTGTTTTTGTATCTGTTTTTATTTTAATACAGGTCAGAATAAGGAAAAGCATTAGAAAAAGCCAACTCTGTCTTCCATCTAATTGCTAATAGTGGAGCACTGGCCCCTGTGTAATTTAAGGACTAAAAATATTGTGAAAAAGCTCATAGAAGCTGATATTCCAAGGCCGTCTCTCCGTCCAAGCTCTCCAGGCCCACATCTGCTGAGCTTTCATGAGCAAGCGAGATCAGGTGTTTTCTAAGCATTTATGACTTTGAGAATCTGTGCCACAGAAGGCGCAGAAAACATGTTTCAGTCTTGATTCACTGTGTGTTTTTCTCTGTTTTTGTATCTGTTTTTAATACAGGTCAGAATAAGGAAAAGCATTAGAAAAAGCCAACTCTGTCTTCCATCTAATTGCTAATAGTGGAGCACTGGCCCCTGTGTAGGGACTAAAATATTGTGAAAAAGCTCATAGAAGCTGATATTCCAAGGCCGTCTCCCATCCAAGCTCTAACCAGGCCCACATCTGCTCAGCTTTCCAGAGCAAGCGAGATCAGGTGTTTTCTAAGCATTTATGACTTTGAGAATCTGTGCCACAGAAGGCACTGAAAACATGTTTCAATCTTGATTCACTGTGTGTTTTTGTATCTGTTTTTAATACAGGTCAGAATAAGGAAAAGCATTAGAAAAAGCCAACTCTGTCTTCCATCTAATTGCTAATAGTGGAGCACTGGCCCCTGTGTAATTTAAGGACTAAAATATTGTGAAAAAGCTCATAGAAGCTGGTATTCCAAGGCGATCTCCCATCCAAGCTCTAACCAGGCCCACATCTGCTGAGCTTTCCGGAGCAAGCGAGACCAGGTGTTTTCTAAGCATTTATGACTTTGAGAATCTGTGCCACAGAAGGCACTGAAAACATGTTTCAATCTTGATTCACTGTGTGTTTTTCTCTCTGTTTTTGTTTTTATTTTAATACAGGTCAGAATAAGGAAAAGCATTAGAAAAAGCCAACTCTGTCTTCCATCTAATTGCTAATAGTGGAGCACTGGCCCCTGTGTAGGGACTAAAATATTGTGAAAAAGCTCATAGAAGCTGATATTCCAAGGCGATCTCCCATCCAAGCTCTAACCAGGCCCACATCTGCTCAGCTTTCCAGAGCAAGCGAGATCAGGTGTTTTCTAAGCATTTATGACTTTGAGAATCTGTGCCACAGAAGGCGCAGAAAACATGTTTCAATCTTGATTCACTGTGTGTTTTTCTCTCTGTTTTTGTTTTTGTTTTTAATACAGGTCAGAATAAGGAAAAGCATTAGAAAAAGCCAACTCTGTCTTCCATCTAATTGCTAATAGTGGAGCACTGGCCCCTGTGTAATTTAAGGACTAAAATATTGTGAAAAAGCTCATAGAAGCTGATATTCCAAGGCGATCTCCCATCCAAGCTCTAACCAGGCCCACATCTGCTGAGCTTTCTGGAGCAAGCGAGATCAGGTGTTTTCTAAGCATTTATGACTTTGAGAATCTGTGCCACAGAAGGCACTGAAAACATGTTTCAATCTTGATTCACTGTGTGTTTTTCTCTCTGTTTTTGTATCTGTTTTTATTTTAATACAGGTCAGAATAAGGAAAAGCATTAGAAAAAGCCAACTCTGTCTTCCATCTAATTGCTAATAGTGGAGCACTGGCCCCTGTGTAGGGACTAAAATATTGTGAAAAAGCTCATAGAAGCTGGTATTCCAAGGCGATCTCCCATCCAAGCTCTAACCAGGCCCACATCTGCTCAGCTTTCCAGAGCAAGCGAGATCAGGTGTTTTCTAAGCATTTATGACTTTGAGAATCTGTGCCACAGAAGGCACTGAAAGCATGTTTCAATCTTGATTCACTCTCTGTTTTTCTCTGTTTTTCTTTTTGTTTTTCTTTTAATACAGGTCAGAATAAGGAAAAGCATTAGAAAAAGCCAACTCTGTCTTCCATCTAATTGCTAATAGTGGAGCACTGGCCCCTGTGTAATTTAAGGACTAAAATATTGTGAAAAAGCTCATAGAAGCTGATATTCCAAGGCGGTCTCCCATCCAAGCTCTAACCAGGCCCACATCTGCTGAGCTTTCTGGAGCAAGCGAGATCAGGTGTTTTCTAAGCATTTATGACTTTGAGAATCTGTGCCACAGAAGGCACTGAAAACATGTTTCAATCTTGATTCACTCTCTGTTTTTCTCTCTGTTTTTGTATCTGTTTTGTTTTTAATACAGGTCAGAATAAGGAAAAGCATTAGAAAAAGCCAACTCTGTCTTCCATCTAATTGCTAATAGTGGAGCACTGGCCCCTGTGTAGGGACTAAAATATTGTGAAAAAGCTCATAGAAGCTGATATTCCAAGGCCGTCTCCCGTCCAAGCTCTGGCCCACATCTGCTCAGCTTTCCAGAGCAAGCGAGATCAGGTGTTTTCTAAGCATTTATGACTTTGAGAATCTGTGCCACAGAAGGCACTGAAAACATGTTTCAATCTTGATTCACTGTGTGTTTTTCTCTCTGTTTTTGTATCTGTTTTTATTTTAATACAGGTCAGAATAAGGAAAAGCATTAGAAAAAGCCAACTCTGTCTTCCATCTAATTGCTAATAGTGGAGCACTGGCCCCTGTGTAGGGACTAAAATATTGTGAAAAAGCTCATAGAAGCTGGTATTCCAAGGCCGTCTCCCGTCCAAGCTCTAACCAGGCCGACATCTGCTGAGCTTTCTGGAGCAAGCGAGATCAGGTGTTTTCTAAGCATTTATGACTTTGAGAATCTGTGCCACAGAAGGCACTGAAAACATGTTTCAATCTTGATTCACTGTGTGTTTTTCTCTCTGTTTTTGTATCTGTTTTTATTTTAATACAGGTCAGAATAAGGAAAAGCATTAGAAAAAGCCAACTCTGTCTTCCATCTAATTGCTAATAGTGGAGCACTGGCCCCTGTGTAGGGACTAAAATATTGTGAAAAAGCTCATAGAAGCTGATATTCCAAGGCGATCTCCCATCCAAGCTCTAACCAGGCCCACATCTGCTCAGCTTTCCAGAGCAAGCGAGATCAGGTGTTTTCTAAGCATTTATGACTTTGAGAATCTGTGCCACAGAAGGCACTGAAAACATGTTTCAATCTTGATTCACTGTGTGTTTTTCTCTCTGTTTTTGTATCTGTTTTTAATACAGGTCAGAATAAGGAAAAACATTAGAAAAAGCCAACTCTGTCTTCCATCTAATTGCTAATAGTGGAGCACTGGCCCCTGTGTAGGGACTAAAATATTGTGAAAAAGCTCATAGAAGCTGGTATTCCAAGGCCGTCTCCCGTCCAAGCTCTAACCAGGCCCACATCTGCTCAGCTTTCCAGAGCAAGCGAGATCAGGTGTTTTCTAAGCCATTATGACTTTGAGAATCTGTGCCACAGAAGGCACTGAAAACATGTTTCAATCTTGATTCACTGTGTGTTTTTCTCTGTTTTTGTATATGTTTTTATTTTAATACAGGTCAGAATAAGGAAAAGCATTAGAAAAAGCCAACTCTGTCTTCCATCTAATTGCTAATAGTGGAGCACTGGCCCCTGTGTAATTTAAGGACTAAAATATTGTGAAAAAGCTCATAGAAGCTGATATTCCAAGGCGATCTCCCATCCAAGCTCTAACCAGGCCCACATCTGCTCAGCTTTCCAGAGCAAGCGAGATCAGGTGTTTTCTAAGCATTTATGACTTTGAGAATCTGTGCCACAGAAGGCACTGAAAACATGTTTCAATCTTGATTCACTGTGTGTTTTTCTCTGTTTTTCTTTTTGTTTTTATTTTAATACAGGTCAGAATAAGGAAAAGCATTAGAAAAAGCCAACTCTGTCTTCCATCTAATTGCTAATAGTGGAGCACTGGCCCCTGTGTAATTTAAGGACTAAAATATTGTGAAAAAGCTCATAGAAGCTGATATTCCAAGGCGATCTCCCATCCAAGCTCTAACCAGGCCCACATCTGCTGAGCTTTCTGGAGCAAGCGAGATCAGGTGTTTTCTAAGCATTTATGACTTTGAGAATCTGTGCCACAGAAGGCACTGAAAACATGTTTCAATCTTGATTCAGTGTGTGTTTTTCTCTCTGTTTTTGTTTTGTTTTTAATACAGGTCAGAATAAGGAAAAGCATTAGAAAAAGCCAACTCTGTCTTCCATCTAATTGCTAATAGTGGAGCACTGGCCCCTGTGTAGGGACTAAAATATTGTGAAAAAGCTAAAAGAACTTGGTATTCCAAGGCGATCTCCCATCCAAGCTCTAACCAGGCCCACATCTGCTCAGCTTTCTGGAGCAAGCGAGATCAGGTGTTTTCTAAGCAATTATGACTTTGAGAATCTGTGCCACAGAAGGCACTGAAAGCATGTTTCAATCTTGATTCACTCTGTGTTTTTCTCTCTGTTTTTGTATCTGTTTTTATTTTAATACAGGTCAGAATAAGGAAAAGCATTAGAAAAAGCCAACTCTGTCTTCCATCTAATTGCTAATAGTGGAGCACTGGCCCCTGTGTAGGGACTAAAATATTGTGAAAAAGCTCATAGAAGCTGATATTCCAAGGCCGTCTCCCGTCCAAGCTCTAACCAGGCCCACATCTGCTCAGCTTTCCAGAGCAAGCGAGATCAGGTGTTTTCTAAGCATTTATGACTTTGAGAATCTGTGCCACAGAAGGCACTGAAAGTATGTTTCAATCTTGATTCACTGTGTGTTTTTCTCTTTTTTTTTTTTGTTTTTAATACAGGTCAGAATAAGGAAAAGCATTAGAAAAAGCCAACTCTGTCTTCCATCTAATTGCTAATAGTGGAGCACTGGCCCCTGTGTAGGGACTAAAATATTGTGAAAAAGCTCATAGAAGCTGATATTCCAAGGCGATCTCCCATCCAAGCTCTAACCAGGCCCACATCTGCTCAGCTTTCTGGAGCAAGCGAGATCAGGTGTTTTCTAAGCATTTATGACTTTGAGAATCTGTGCCACAGAAGGCACTGAAAGCATGTTTCAATCTTGATTCACTCTCTGTTTTTCTCTCTGTTTTTGTATCTGTTTTTATTTTAATACAGGTCAGAATAAGGAAAAGCATTAGAAAAAGCCAACTCTGTCTTCCATCTAATTGCTAATAGTGGAGCACTGGCCCCTGTGTAGGGACTAAAATATTGTGAAAAGCTCATAGAAGCTGGTATTCCAAGGTGATCTCCCATCCAAGCTCTAACCAGGCCCACATCTGCTCAGCTTTCCAGAGCAAGCGAGATCAGGTGTTTTCTAAGCATTTATGACTTTGAGAATCTGTGCCACAGAAGTCACTGAAAACATGTTTCAATCTTGATTCACTGTGTGTTTTTCTCTCTGTTTTTGTTTTTGTTTTTAATACAGGTCAGAATAAGGAAAAGCATTAGAAAAAGCCAACTCTGTCTTCCATCTAATTGCTAATAGTGGAGCACTGGCCCCTGTGTAGGGACTAAAATATTGTGAAAAAGCTCATAGAAGCTGATATTCCAAGGCGATCTCCCATCCAAGCTCTAACCAGGCCCACATCTGCTTAACTTTCTGGAGCAAGCGAGATGAGTTGTTTTCTAAGCAATTATGACTTTGAGAATCTGTGCCACAGAAGGCACTGAAAGCATGTTTCAATCTTGACTCACTCTCTGTTTTTCTCTCTGTTTTTGTATCTGTTTTTATTTTAATACAGGTCAGAATAAGGAAAAGTATCAGAAAAAAGCCAACTCTGTCTTCCATCTAATTGCTAATAGTGGAGCACTGGCCCCTGTGTAGGGACTAAAATATTGTGAAAAAGCTCATAGAAGCTGGTATTCCAAGGCGATCTCCCATCCAAGCTCTAACCAGGCCCACATCTGCTGAGCTTTCTGGAGCAAGCGAGATCAGGTGTTTTCTAAGCATTTATGACTTTGAGAATCTGTGCCACAGAAGGCACTGAAAACATTTTTCAATCTTGATTCACTCTCTGTTTTTCTCTCTGTTTTTGTTTTTATTTTAATACAGGTCAGAATAAGGAAAAGCATTAGAAAAAGCCAACTCTGTCTTCCATCTAATTGCTAATAGTGGAGCACTGGCCCCTGTGTAGGGACTAAAATATTGTGAAAAAGCTCATAGAAGCTGATATTCCAAGGCGATCTCCCATCCAAGCTCTAACCAGGCCCACATCTGCTCAGCTTTCCAGAGCAAGCGAGATCAGGTGTTTTCTAAGCATTTATGACTTTGAGAATCTGTGCCACAGAAGGCACTGAAAACATGTTTCAATCTTGATTCACTCTCTGTTTTTCTCTCTGTTTTTGTATCTGTTTTTATTTTAATACAGGTCAGAATAAGGAAAAGCATTAGAAAAAGCCAACTCTGTCTTCCATCTAATTGCTAATAGTGGAGCACTGGCCCCTGTGTAATTTAAGGACTAAAATATTGTGAAAAAGCTCATAGAAGCTGATATTCCAAGGCGATCTCCCATCCAAGCTCTAACCAGGCCCACATCTGCTGAGCTTTCTGGAGCAAGCGAGATCAGGTGTTTTCTAAGCATTTATGACTTTGAGAATCTGTGCCACAGAAGGCACTGAAAGCATGTTTCAATCTTGATTCACTCTCTGTTTTTCTCTCTGTTTTTGTATCTGTTTTTATTTTAATACAGGTCAGAATAAGGAAAAGCATTAGAAAAAGCCAACTCTGTCTTCCATCTAATTGCTAATAGTGGAGCACTGGCCCCTGTGTAGGGACTAAAATATTGTGAAAAAGCTCATAGAAGCTGGTATTCCAAGGCCGTCTCCCGTCCAAGCTCTAACCAGGCCCACATCTGCTCAGCTTTCCAGAGCAAGCGAGATCAGGTGTTTTCTAAGCATTTATGACTTTGAGAATCTGTGCCACAGAAGGCACTGAAAGCATGTTTCAATCTTGATTCACTCTGTGTTTTTCTCTCTGTTTTTGTATCTGTTTTTATTTTAATACAGGTCAGAATACGGAAAAGCATTAGAAAAAGCCAACTCTCTTCCATCTAATTGCTAATAGTGGAGCACTGGCCCCTGTGTAGGGACTAAAATATTGTGAAAAAGCTCATAGAAGCTGATATTCCAAGGCCGTCTCCCATCCAAGCTCTAACCAGGCCCACATCTGCTCAGCTTTCCAGAGCAAGCGAGATCAGGTGTTTTCTAAGCATTTATGACTTTGAGAATCTGTGCCACAGAAGGCGCAGAAAACATGTTTCAATCTTGATTCACTCTCTGTTTTTCTCTCTGTTTTTGTTTTTATTTTAATACAGGTCAGAATAAGGAAAAGCATTAGAAAAAGCCAACTCTGTCTTCCATCTAATTGCTAATAGTGGAGCACTGGCCCCTGTGTAGGGACTAAAATATTGTGAAAAAGCTCATAGAAGCTGATATTCCAAGGCCGTCTCCCATCCAAGCTCTAACCAGGCCCACATCTGCTGAGCTTTCTGGAGCAAGCGAGATCAGGTGTTTTCTAAGCATTTATGACTTTGAGAATCTGTGCCACAGAAGGCACTGAAAACATGTTTCAATCTTGATTCACTGTGTGTTTTTCTCTGTTTTTGTATCTGTTTTTATTTTAATACAGGTCAGAATAAGGAAAAGCATTAGAAAAAGCCAACTCTGTCTTCCATCTAATTGCTAATAGTGGAGCACTGGCCCCTGTGTAGGGACTAAAATATTGTGAAAAAGCTCATAGAAGCTGATATTCCAAGGCCGTCTCCCATCCAAGCTCTAACCAGGCCCTTATCTGCTCAGCTTTCCAGAGCAAGCGAGATCAGGTGTTTTCTAAGCATTTATGACTTTGAGAATCTGTGCCACAGAAGGCACTGAAAACATGTTTCAATCTTGATTCACTGTGTGTTTTTCTCTCTGTTTTTGTATCTGTTTTTAATACAGGTCAGAATAAGGAAAAACATTAGAAAAAGCCAACTCTGTCTTCCATCTAATTGCTAATAGTGGAGCACTGGCCCCTGTGTAGGGACTAAAATATTGTGAAAAAGCTCATAGAAGCTGATATTCCAAGGCCGTCTCCCGTCCAAGCTCTAACCAGGCCCACATCTGCTCAGCTTTCCAGAGCAAGCGAGATCAGGTGTTTTCTAAGCATTTATGACTTTGAGAATCTGTGCCACAGAAGGCACTGAAAACATGTTTCAATCTTGATTCACTGTGTGTTTTTCTCTGTTTTTGTTTTGTTTTTAATACAGGTCAGAATAAGGAAAAGCATTAGAAAAAGCCAACTCTGTCTTCCATCTAATTGCTAATAGTGGAGCACTGGCCCCTGTGTAATTTAAGGACTAAAATATTGTGAAAAAGCTTACAGCACTTGGTATTCCAAGGCGATCTCCCATCCAAGCTCTAACCAGGCCCACATCTGCTTAACTTTCTGGAGCAAGCGAGATGAGTTGTTTTCTAAGCAATTATGACTTTGAGAATCTGTGCCACAGAAGGCACTGAAAGCATGTTTCAATCTTGACTCACTCTCTGTTTTTCTCTCTGTTTTTGTATCTGTTTTTAATACAGGTCAGAATAGGGAAAAGTATCAGAAAAAAGCCACCTTTGTCTTCCATCTAATTGCTAATAGTGGAGCACTGGCCCCTGTGTAGGGACTAAAATATTGTGAAAAAGCTCATAGAAGCTGGTATTCCAAGGCGATCTCCCGTCCAAGCTCTAACCAGGCCCACATCTGCTGAGCTTTCTGGAGCAAGCGAGATCAGGTGTTTTCTAAGCATTTATGACTTTGAGAATCTGTGCCACAGAAGGCACTGAAAACATGTTTCAATCTTGATTCACTGTGTGTTTTTCTCTCTGTTTTTGTTTTTGTTTTTAATACAGGTCAGAATAAGGAAAAGCATTAGAAAAAGCCAACTCTGTCTTCCATCTAATTGCTAATAGTGGAGCACTGGCCCCTGTGTAGGGACTAAAATATTGTGAAAAAGCTCATAGAAGCTGATATTCCAAGGCCGTCTCCCATCCAAGCTCTAACCAGGCCCACATCTGCTCAGCTTTCCAGAGCAAGCGAGATCAGGTGTTTTCTAAGCATTTATGACTTTGAGAATCTGTGCCACAGAAGGCACTGAAAACATGTTTCAATCTTGATTCACTCTGTGTTTTTCTCTCTGTTTTTGTATCTGTTTTTATTTTAATACAGGTCAGAATAAGGAAAAGCATTAGAAAAAGCCAACTCTGTCTTCCATCTAATTGCTAATAGTGGAGCACTGGCCCCTGTGTAGGGACTAAAATATTGTGAAAAAGCTCATAGAAGCTGATATTCCAAGGCCGTCTCCCGTCCAAGCTCTGGCCCACATCTGCTGAGCTTTCCAGAGCAAGCGAGATCAGGTGTTTTCTAAGCATTTATGACTTTGAGAATCTGTGCCACAGAAGGCACTGAAAACATGTTTCAATCTTGATTCACTGTGTGTTTTTCTCTCTGTTTTTGTTTTGTTTTTAATACAGGTCAGAATAAGGAAAAGCATTAGAAAAAGCCAACTCTGTCTTCCATCTAATTGCTAATAGTGGAGCACTGGCCCCTGTGTAATTTAAGGACTAAAATATTGTGAAAAAGCTTACAGCACTTGGTATTCCAAGGCGATCTCCCATCCAAGCTCTAACCAGGCCCACATCTGCTTAACTTTCCAGAGCAAGCGAGATCAGGTGTTTTCTAAGCCATTATGACTTTGAGAATCTGTGCCACAGAAGGCACTGAAAGCATGTTTCAATCTTGATTCACTCTGTGTTTTTCTCTCTGTTTTTGTATCTGTTTTTATTTTAATACAGGTCAGAATAAGGAAAAGCATTAGAAAAAGCCAACTCTGTCTTCCATCTAATTGCTAATAGTGGAGCACTGGCCCCTGTGTAGGGACTAAAATATTGTGAAAAAGCTCATAGAAGCTGGTATTCCAAGGCCGTCTCCCGTCCAAGCTCTAACCAGGCCCACATCTGCTGAGCTTTCCAGAGCAAGCGAGATCAGGTGTTTTCTAAGCATTTATGACTTTGAGAATCTGTGCCACAGAAGGCACTGAAAACATGTTTCAATCTTGATTCACTCTCTGTTTTTCTCTCTGTTTTTGTATCTGTTTTTATTTTAATACAGGTCAGAATAAGGAAAAGCATTAGAAAAAGCCAACTCTGTCTTCCATCTAATTGCTAATAGTGGAGCACTGGCCCCTGTGTAGGGACTAAAATATTGTGAAAAAGCTCATAGAAGCTGATATTCCAAGGCCGTCTCCCGTCCAAGCTCTAACCAGGCCCACATCTGCTGAGCTTTCTGGAGCAAGCGAGATCAGGTGTTTTCTAAGCATTTATGACTTTGAGAATCTGTGCCACAGAAGGCACTGAAAGCATGTTTCAATCTTGATTCACTCTGTGTTTTTCTCTCTGTTTTTGTATCTGTTTTTATTTTAATACAGGTCAGAATAAGGAAAAGCATTAGAAAAAGCCAACTCTCTTCCATCTAATTGCTAATAGTGGAGCACTGGCCCCTGTGTAGGGACTAAAATATTGTGAAAAAGCTCATAGAAGCTGATATTCCAAGGCCGTCTCCCATCCAAGCTCTAACCAGGCCCACATCTGCTCAGCTTTCCAGAGCAAGCGAGATCAGGTGTTTTCTAAGCATTTATGACTTTGAGAATCTGTGCCACAGAAGGCGCAGAAAACATGTTTCAATCTTGATTCACTGTGTGTTTTTCTCTGTTTTTTTTTTGTTTTTAATACAGGTCAGAATAAGGAAAAGCATTAGAAAAAGCCAACTCTGTCTTCCATCTAATTGCTAATAGTGGAGCACTGGCCCCTGTGTAATTTAAGGACTAAAATATTGTGAAAAAGCTTACAGCACTTGGTATTCCAAGGCGATCTCCCATCCAAGCTCTAACCAGGCCCACATCTGCTTAACTTTCTGGAGCAAGCGAGATGAGTTGTTTTCTAAGCAATTATGACTTTGAGAATCTGTGCCACAGAAGGCACTGAAAGCATGTTTCAATCTTGACTCACTCTCTGTTTTTCTCTCTGTTTTTGTATCTGTTTTTAATACAGGTCAGAATAGGGAAAAGTATCAGAAAAAAGCCACCTTTGTCTTCCAATGATCAAGAAAAAGCTTACAGCACTTGGTATTCCAAGGCGGTCTCCCATCCAAGCTCTGGCCCACATCTGCTGAGCTTTCTGGAGCAAGCGAGATCAGGTGTTTTCTAAGCATTTATGACTTTGAGAATCTGTGCCACAGAAGTCACTGAAAACATGTTTCAATCTTGATTCACTGTGTGTTTTTCTCTGTTTTTGTTTTTGTTTTTAATACAGGTCAGAATAAGGAAAAGCATTAGAAAAAGCCAACTCTGTCTTCCATCTAATTGCTAATAGTGGAGCACTGGCCCCTGTGTAGGGACTAAAATATTGTGAAAAAGCTCATAGAAGCTGATATTCCAAGGCCGTCTCCCATCCAAGCTCTAACCAGGCCCACATCTGCTCAGCTTTCCAGAGCAAGCGAGATCAGGTGTTTTCTAAGCATTTATGACTTTGAGAATCTGTGCCACAGAAGGCACTGAAAGCATGTTTCAATCTTGATTCACTCTCTGTTTTTCTCTGTTTTTCTTTTTGTTTTTCTTTTAATACAGGTCAGAATAAGGAAAAGCATTAGAAAAGCCAACTCTCTTCCATCTAATTGCTAATAGTGGAGCACTGGCCCCTGTGTAATTTAAGGACTAAAATATTGTGAAAAAGCTCATAGAAGCTGATATTCCAAGGCCGTCTCCCATCCAAGCTCTAACCAGGCCCACATCTGCTGAGCTTTCTGGAGCAAGCGAGATCAGGTGTTTTCTAAGCATTTATGACTTTGAGAATCTGTGCCACAGAAGGCGCAGAAAACATGTTTCAATCTTGATTCACTCTCTGTTTTTCTCTCTGTTTTTGTTTTTATTTTAATACAGGTCAGAATAAGGAAAAGCATTAGAAAAAGCCAACTCTGTCTTCCATCTAATTGCTAATAGTGGAGCACTGGCCCCTGTGTAGGGACTAAAATATTGTGAAAAAGCTCATAGAAGCTGATATTCCAAGGCCGTCTCCCGTCCAAGCTCTAACCAGGCCCACATCTGCTCAGCTTTCCAGAGCAAGCGAGATCAGGTGTTTTCTAAGCATTTATGACTTTGAGAATCTGTGCCACAGAAGGCGCAGAAAACATGTTTCAATCTTGATTCACTGTGTGTTTTTCTCTCTGTTTTTGTTTTTGTTTTTAATACAGGTCAGAATAAGGAAAAGCATTAGAAAAAGCCAACTCTGTCTTCCATCTAATTGCTAATAGTGGAGCACTGGCCCCTGTGTAGGGACTAAAATATTGTGAAAAAGCTCATAGAAGCTGGTATTCCAAGGCCGTCTCCCATCCAAGCTCTAACCAGGCCCACATCTGCTGAGCTTTCTGGAGCAAGCGAGATCAGGTGTTTTCTAAGCATTTATGACTTTGAGAATCTGTGCCACAGAAGGCGCAGAAAACATGTTTCAATCTTGATTCACTGTGTGTTTTTCTCTGTTTTTCTTTTTGTTTTTATTTTAATACAGGTCAGAATAAGGAAAAGCATTAGAAAAAGCCAACTCTGTCTTCCATCTAATTGCTAATAGTGGAGCACTGGCCCCTGTGTAATTTAAGGACTAAAATATTGTGAAAAAGCTTACAGCACTTGGTATTCCAAGGCGATCTCCCATCCAAGCTCTAACCAGGCCCACATCTGCTTAACTTTCTGGAGCAAGCGAGATGAGTTGTTTTCTAAGCAATTATGACTTTGAGAATCTGTGCCACAGAAGGCACTGAAAGCATGTTTCAATCTTGACTCACTCTCTGTTTTTCTCTCTGTTTTTGTATCTGTTTTTAATACAGGTCAGAATAGGGAAAAGTATCAGAAAAAAGCCACCTTTGTCTTCCAATGATCAAGAAAAAGCTTACAGCACTTGGTATTCCAAGGCGGTCTCCCATCCAAGCTCTGGCCCACATCTGCTGAGCTTTCTGGAGCAAGCGAGATCAGGTGTTTTCTAAGCATTTATGACTTTGAGAATCTGTGCCACAGAAGTCACTGAAAACATGTTTCAATCTTGATTCACTGTGTGTTTTTCTCTCTGTTTTTGTTTTTGTTTTTAATACAGGTCAGAATAAGGAAAAGCATTAGAAAAAGCCAACTCTGTCTTCCATCTAATTGCTAATAGTGGAGCACTGGCCCCTGTGTAGGGACTAAAATATTGTGAAAAAGCTCATAGAAGCTGATATTCCAAGGCCGTCTCCCGTCCAAGCTCTAACCAGGCCCACATCTGCTGAGCTTTCTGGAGCAAGCGAGATCAGGTGTTTTCTAAGCATTTATGACTTTGAGAATCTGTGCCACAGAAGGCGCAGAAAACATGTTTCAATCTTGATTCACTGTGTGTTTTTCTCTGTTTTTGTATCTGTTTTTATTTTAATACAGGTCAGAATAAGGAAAAGCATTAGAAAAAGCCAACTCTGTCTTCCATCTAATTGCTAATAGTGGAGCACTGGCCCCTGTGTAGGGACTAAAATATTGTGAAAAAGCTTACAGCACTTGGTATTCCAAGGCGATCTCCCATCCAAGCTCTAACCAGGCCCACATCTGCTTAACTTTCTGGAGCAAGCGAGATGAGTTGTTTTCTAAGCAATTATGACTTTGAGAATCTGTGCCACAGAAGGCACTGAAAGCATGTTTCAATCTTGACTCACTCTCTGTTTTTCTCTCTGTTTTTGTATCTGTTTTTATTTTAATACAGGTCAGAATAAGGAAAAGTATCAGAAAAAAGCCAACTCTGTCTTCCATCTAATTGCTAATAGTGGAGCACTGGCCCCTGTGTAATTTAAGGACTAAAATATTGTGAAAAAGCTCATAGAAGCTGATATTCCAAGGCGGTCTCCCATCCAAGCTCTAACCAGGCCCACATCTGCTGAGCTTTCTGGAGCAAGCGAGATCAGGTGTTTTCTAAGCATTTATGACTTTGAGAATCTGTGCCACAGAAGGCACTGAAAACATGTTTCAATCTTGATTCACTGTGTGTTTTTGTATCTGTTTTTAATACAGGTCAGAATAAGGAAAAGCATTAGAAAAAGCCAACTCTGTCTTCCATCTAATTGCTAATAGTGGAGCACTGGCCCCTGTGTAGGGACTAAAATATTGTGAAAAAGCTCATAGAAGCTGATATTCCAAGGCCGTCTCCCATCCAAGCTCTAACCAGGCCCACATCTGCTCAGCTTTCCAGAGCAAGCGAGATCAGGTGTTTTCTAAGCATTTATGACTTTGAGAATCTGTGCCACAGAAGGCGCAGAAAACATGTTTCAATCTTGATTCACTCTCTGTTTTTCTCTCTGTTTTTGTTTTTATTTTAATACAGGTCAGAATAAGGAAAAGCATTAGAAAAAGCCAACTCTGTCTTCCATCTAATTGCTAATAGTGGAGCACTGGCCCCTGTGTAATTTAAGGACTAAAATATTGTGAAAAAGCTTACAGCACTTGGTATTCCAAGGCGATCTCCCATCCAAGCTCTAACCAGGCCCACATCTGCTTAACTTTCTGGAGCAAGCGAGATGAGTTGTTTTCTAAGCAATTATGACTTTGAGAATCTGTGCCACAGAAGGCACTGAAAGCATGTTTCAATCTTGACTCACTCTCTGTTTTTCTCTGTTTTTGTATCTGTTTTTATTTTAATACAGGTCAGAATAAGGAAAAGCATTAGAAAAAGCCAACTCTGTCTTCCATCTAATTGCTAATAGTGGAGCACTGGCCCCTGTGTAGGGACTAAAATATTGTGAAAAAGCTCATAGAAGCTGATATTCCAAGGCCGTCTCCCGTCCAAGCTCTGGCCCACATCTGCTGAGCTTTCCGGAGCAAGCGAGATCAGGTGTTTTCTAAGCATTTATGACTTTGAGAATCTGTGCCACAGAAGGCACTGAAAGCATGTTTCAATCTTGATTCACTCTCTGTTTTTCTCTCTGTTTTTGTATCTGTTTTTAATACAGGTCAGAATAAGGAAAAGCATTAGAAAAAAGCCACCTTTGTCTTCCAATGATCAAGAAAAAGCTTACAGCACTTGGTATTCTAAGGCGGTCTCCCATCCAAGCTCTAACCAGGCCCACATCTGCTTAACTTTCCAGAGCAAGCGAGATGAGTTGTTTTCTAAGCAATTATGACTTTGAGAATCTGTGCCACAGAAGGCACTGAAAGCATGTTTCAATCTTGATTCACTGTGTGTTTTTCTCTGTTTTTGTTTTTATTTTAATACAGGTCAGAATAAGGAAAAGCATTAGAAAAAGCCAACTCTGTCTTCCATCTAATTGCTAATAGTGGAGCACTGGCCCCTGTGTAGGGACTAAAATATTGTGAAAAAGCTCATAGAAGCTGATATTCCAAGGCGATCTCCCATCCAAGCTCTAACCAGGCCCACATCTGCTCAGCTTTCCAGAGCAAGCGAGATCAGGTGTTTTCTAAGCAATTATGACTTTGAGAATCTGTGCCACAGAAGGCACTGAAAGCATGTTTCAATCTTGACTCACTCTCTGTTTTTCTCTCTGTTTTTGTATCTGTTTTGTTTTTAATACAGGTCAGAATAGGAAAAAGTATCAGAAAAAAGCCACCTTTGTCTTCCAATGATCAAGAAAAAGCTTACAGCACTTGGTATTCCAAGGCGGTCTCCCATCCAAGCTCTGGCCCACATCTGCTGAGCTTTCTGGAGCAAGCGAGATCAGGTGTTTTCTAAGCATTTATGACTTTGAGAATCTGTGCCACAGAAGGCACTGAAAACATGTTTCAATCTTGATTCACTGTGTGTTTTTCTCTCTGTTTTTGTATCTGTTTTTATTTTAATACAGGTCAGAATAAGGAAAAGCATTAGAAAAAGCCAACTCTGTCTTCCATCTAATTGCTAATAGTGGAGCACTGGCCCCTGTGTAGGGACTAAAATATTGTGAAAAAGCTCATAGAAGCTGGTATTCCAAGGCCGTCTCCCGTCCAAGCTCTGGCCCACATCTGCTGAGCTTTCCAGAGCAAGCGAGATCAGGTGTTTTCTAAGCATTTATGACTTTGAGAATCTGTGCCACAGAAGGCACTGAAAACATGTTTCAATCTTGATTCACTGTGTGTTTTTCTCTCTGTTTTTGTATCTGTTTTTATTTTAATACAGGTCAGAATAAGGAAAAGCATTAGAAAAAGCCAACTCTGTCTTCCATCTAATTGCTAATAGTGGAGCACTGGCCCCTGTGTAGGGACTAAAATATTGTGGAAAAAGCTCATAGAAGCTGGTATTCCAAGGCCGTCTCCCATCCAAGCTCTAACCAGGCCCACATCTGCTCAGCTTTCCAGAGCAAGCGAGATCAGGTGTTTTCTAAGCATTTATGACTTTGAGAATCTGTGCCACAGAAGGCACTGAAAGCATGTTTCAATCTTGATTCACTCTCTGTTTTTCTCTGTTTTTCTTTTTGTTTTTCTTTTAATACAGGTCAGAATAAGGAAAAGCATTAGAAAAGCCAACTCTCTTCCATCTAATTGCTAATAGTGGAGCACTGGCCCCTGTGTAATTTAAGGACTAAAATATTGTGAAAAAGCTCATAGAAGCTGATATTCCAAGGCGGTCTCCCATCCAAGCTCTAACCAGGCCCACATCTGCTGAGCTTTCTGGAGCAAGCGAGATCAGGTGTTTTCTAAGCATTTATGACTTTGAGAATCTGTGCCACAGAAGTCACTGAAAACATGTTTCAATCTTGATTCACTGTGTGTTTTTCTCTCTGTTTTTGTTTTTGTTTTTAATACAGGTCAGAATAAGGAAAAGCATTAGAAAAAGCCAACTCTGTCTTCCATCTAATTGCTAATAGTGGAGCACTGGCCCCTGTGTAATTTAAGGATTAAAATATTGTGAAAAAGCTCATAGAAGCTGATATTCCAAGGCCGTCTCCCGTCCAAGCTCTAACCAGGCCCACATCTGCTGAGCTTTCTGGAGCAAGCGAGATCAGGTGTTTTCTAAGCATTTATGACTTTGAGAATCTGTGCCACAGAAGGCGCAGAAAACATGTTTCAGTCTTAATTCACTGTGTGTTTTTCTCTGTTTTTGTTTTGTTTTTAATACAGGTCAGAATAAGGAAAAGCATTAGAAAAAGCCAACTCTGTCTTCCATCTAATTGCTAATAGTGGAGCACTGGCCCCTGTGTAGGGACTAAAATATTGTGAAAAAGCTTACAGCACTTGGTATTCCAAGGCGATCTCCCATCCAAGCTCTAACCAGGCCCACATCTGCTTAACTTTCTGGAGCAAGCGAGATGAGTTCTTTTCTAAGCAATTATGACTTTGAGAATCTGTGCCACAGAAGGCACTGAAAGCATGTTTCAATCTTGACTCACTCTCTGTTTTTCTCTCTGTTTTTGTATCTGTTTTTATTTTAATACAGGTCAGAATAAGGAAAAGTATCAGAAAAAAGCCAACTCTGTCTTCCATCTAATTGCTAATAGTGGAGCACTGGCCCCTGTGTAGGGACTAAAATATTGTGAAAAGGCTCATAGAAGCTGGTATTCCAAGGCCGTCTCCCGTCCAAGCTCTAACCAGGCCCACATCTGCTCAGCTTTCCAGAGCAAGCGAGATCAGGTGTTTTCTAAGCATTTATGACTTTGAGAATCTGTGCCACAGAAGGCGCAGAAAACATGTTTCAATCTTGATTCACTGTGTGTTTTTCTCTCTGTTTTTGTATCTGTTTTTATTTTAATACAGGTCAGAATAAGGAAAAGCATTAGGAAAAAGCCAACTCTGTCTTCCATCTAATTGCTAATAGTGGAGCACTGGCCCCTGTGTAGGGACTAAAATATTGTGAAAAAGCTCATAGAAGCTGATATTCCAAGGCCGTCTCCCATCCAAGCTCTAACCAGGCCCACATCTGCTGAGCTTTCTGGAGCAAGCGAGATCAGGTGTTTTCTAAGCATTTATGACTTTGAGAATCTGTGCCACAGAAGGCGCAGAAAACATGTTTCAATCTTGATTCACTGTGTGTTTTTCTCTCTGTTTTTGTTTTATTTTTTAATACAGGTCAGAATAAGGAAAAGCATTAGAAAAAGCCAACTCTGTCTTCCATCTAATTGCTAATAGTGGAGCACTGGCCCCTGTGTAATTTAAGGACTAAAATATTGTGAAAAAGCTTACAGCACTTGGTATTCCAAGGCGATCTCCCATCCAAGCTCTAACCAGGCCCACATCTGCTTAACTTTCTGGAGCAAGCGAGATGAGTTGTTTTCTAAGCAATTATGACTTTGAGAATCTGTGCCACAGAAGGCACTGAAAGCATGTTTCAATCTTGACTCACTCTCTGTTTTTCTCTCTGTTTTTGTATCTGTTTTTAATACAGGTCAGAATAGGGAAAAGTATCAGAAAAAAGCCACCTTTGTCTTCCAATGATCAAGAAAAAGCTTACAGCACTTGGTATTCCAAGGCGGTCTCCCATCCAAGCTCTGGCCCACATCTGCTGAGCTTTCTGGAGCAAGCGAGATCAGGTGTTTTCTAAGCATTTATGACTTTGAGAATCTGTGCCACAGAAGTCACTGAAAACATGTTTCAATCTTGATTCACTGTGTGTTTTTCTCTCTGTTTTTGTTTTTGTTTTTAATACAGGTCAGAATAAGGAAAAGCATTAGAAAAAGCCAACTCTGTCTTCCATCTAATTGCTAATAGTGGAGCACTGGCCCCTGTGTAATTTAAGGATTAAAATATTGTGAAAAAGCTCATAGAAGCTGATATTCCAAGGCCGTCTCCCGTCCAAGCTCTGGCCCACATCTGCTGAGCTTTCTGGAGCAAGCGAGATCAGGTGTTTTCTAAGCATTTATGACTTTGAGAATCTGTGCCACAGAAGGCGCAGAAAACATGTTTCAATCTTGATTCACTGTGTGTTTTTCTCTGTTTTTGTTTTGTTTTTAATACAGGTCAGAATAAGGAAAAGCATTAGAAAAAGCCAACTCTGTCTTCCATCTAATTGCTAATAGTGGAGCACTGGCCCCTGTGTAATTTAAGGACTAAAATATTGTGAAAAAGCTTACAGCACTTGGTATTCCAAGGCGATCTCCCATCCAAGCTCTAACCAGGCCCACATCTGCTTAACTTTCTGGAGCAAGCGAGATGAGTTCTTTTCTAAGCAATTATGACTTTGAGAATCTGTGCCACAGAAGGCACTGAAAGCATGTTTCAATCTTGACTCACTCTCTGTTTTTCTCTCTGTTTTTGTATCTGTTTTTATTTTAATACAGGTCAGAATAAGGAAAAGTATCAGAAAAAAGCCAACTCTGTCTTCCATCTAATTGCTAATAGTGGAGCACTGGCCCCTGTGTAATTTAAGGACTAAAATATTGTGAAAAAGCTCATAGAAGCTGATATTCCAAGGCGGTCTCCCATCCAAGCTCTAACCAGGCCCACATCTGCTGAGCTTTCTGGAGCAAGCGAGATCAGGTGTTTTCTAAGCATTTATGACTTTGAGAATCTGTGCCACAGAAGGCACTGAAAACATGTTTCAATCTTGATTCACTGTGTGTTTTTCTCTCTGTTTTTGTATCTGTTTTTAATACAGGTCAGAATAAGGAAAAGCATTAGAAAAAGCCAACTCTGTCTTCCATCTAATTGCTAATAGTGGAGCACTGGCCCCTGTGTAGGGACTAAAATATTGTGAAAAAGCTCATAGAAGCTGATATTCCAAGGCCGTCTCCCGTCCAAGCTCTAACCAGGCCCACATCTGCTCAGCTTTCTGGAGCAAGCGAGATCAGGTGTTTTCTAAGCATTTATGACTTTGAGAATCTGTGCCACAGAAGGCACTGAAAGTATTTTTCAATCTTGATTCACTCTCTGTTTTTCTCTCTGTTTTTGTATCTGTTTTTAATACAGGTCAGAATAAGGAAAAGCATTAGAAAAAAGCCACCTTTGTCTTCCATCTAATTGCTAATAGTGGAGCACTGGCCCCTGTGTAGGGACTAAAATATTGTGAAAAAGCTTACAGCACTTGGTATTCCAAGGCGGTCTCCCATCCAAGCTCTAACCAGGCCCACATCTGCTTAACTTTCCAGAGCAAGCGAGATGAGTTGTTTTCTAAGCAATTATGACTTTGAGAATCTGTGCCACAGAAGGCACTGAAAGCATGTTTCAATCTTGACTCACTCTCTGTTTTTCTCTCTGTTTTTGTTTTTATTTTAATACAGGTCAGAATAAGGAAAAGCATTAGAAAAAGCCAACTCTGTCTTCCATCTAATTGCTAATAGTGGAGCACTGGCCCCTGTGTAGGGACTAAAATATTGTGAAAAAGCTCATAGAAGCTGGTATTCCAAGGCGATCTCCCATCCAAGCTCTAACCAGGCCCACATCTGCTCAGCTTTCCAGAGCAAGCGAGATCAGGTGTTTTCTAAGCAATTATGACTTTGAGAATCTGTGCCACAGAAGGCACTGAAAGCATGTTTCAATCTTGATTCACTCTCTGTTTTTCTCTCTGTTTTTGTATCTGTTTTGTTTTTAATACAGGTCAGAATAAGGAAAAGCATTAGAAAAAGCCAACTCTGTCTTCCATCTAATTGCTAATAGTGGAGCACTGGCCCCTGTGTAGGGACTAAAATATTGTGAAAAAGCTCATAGAAGCTGGTATTCCAAGGCCGTCTCCCGTCCAAGCTCTGGCCCACATCTGCTGAGCTTTCCGGAGCAAGCGAGACCAGGTGTTTTCTAAGCATTTATGACTTTGAGAATCTGTGCCACCTAAGGCACTGAAAACATGTTTCAATCTTGATTCACTGTGTGTTTTTCTCTCTGTTTTTGTATCTGTTTTTATTTTAATACAGGTCAGAATAAGGAAAAGCATTAGAAAAAGCCAACTCTGTCTTCCATCTAATTGCTAATAGTGGAGCACTGGCCCCTGTGTAGGGACTAAAATATTGTGAAAAAGCTCATAGAAGCTGGTATTCCAAGGCCGTCTCCCGTCCAAGCTCTGGCCCACATCTGCTGAGCTTTCCAGAGCAAGCGAGACCAGGTGTTTTCTAAGCATTTATGACTTTGAGAATCTGTGCCACAGAAGGCACTGAAAACATGTTTCAATCTTGATTCACTGTGTGTTTTTCTCTCTGTTTTTGTATCTGTTTTTATTTTAATACAGGTCAGAATAAGGAAAAGCATTAGAAAAAGCCAACTCTGTCTTCCATCTAATTGCTAATAGTGGAGCACTGGCCCCTGTGTAGGGACTAAAATATTGTGGAAAAAGCTCATAGAAGCTGGTATTCCAAGGCCGTCTCCCGTCCAAGCTCTAACCAGGCCCACATCTGCTCAGCTTTCCAGAGCAAGCGAGATCAGGTGTTTTCTAAGCATTTATGACTTTGAGAATCTGTGCCACAGAAGGCACTGAAAACATGTTTCAATCTTGATTCACTGTGTGTTTTTCTCTCTGTTTTTGTATCTGTTTTTATTTTAATACAGGTCAGAATAAGGAAAAGCATTAGAAAAAGCCAACTCTCTTCCATCTAATTGCTAATAGTGGAGCACTGGCCCCTGTGTAATTTAAGGACTAAAATATTGTGAAAAAGCTCATAGAAGCTGATATTCCAAGGCGGTCTCCCATCCAAGCTCTAACCAGGCCCACATCTGCTGAGCTTTCTGGAGCAAGCGAGATCAGGTGTTTTCTAAGCATTTATGACTTTGAGAATCTGTGCCACAGAAGGCGCAGAAAACATGTTTCAGTCTTGATTCACTGTGTGTTTTTCTCTGTTTTTGTTTTGTTTTTAATACAGGTCAGAATAAGGAAAAGCATTAGAAAAAGCCAACTCTGTCTTCCATCTAATTGCTAATAGTGGAGCACTGGCCCCTGTGTAGGGACTAAAATATTGTGAAAAAGCTTACAGCACTTGGTATTCCAAGGCGATCTCCCATCCAAGCTCTAACCAGGCCCACATCTGCTTAACTTTCTGGAGCAAGCGAGATGAGTTCTTTTCTAAGCAATTATGACTTTGAGAATCTGTGCCACAGAAGGCACTGAAAGCATGTTTCAATCTTGACTCACTCTCTGTTTTTCTCTCTGTTTTTGTATCTGTTTTTATTTTAATACAGGTCAGAATAAGGAAAAGTATCAGAAAAAAGCCAACTCTGTCTTCCATCTAATTGCTAATAGTGGAGCACTGGCCCCTGTGTAGGGACTAAAATATTGTGAAAAAGCTCATAGAAGCTGATATTCCAAGGCCGTCTCCCGTCCAAGCTCTGGCCCACATCTGCTGAGCTTTCTGGAGCAAGCGAGATCAGGTGTTTTCTAAGCATTTATGACTTTGAGAATCTGTGCCACAGAAGGCGCAGAAAACATGTTTCAATCTTGATTCACTGTGTGTTTTTCTCTCTGTTTTTGTTTTGTTTTTAATACAGGTCAGAATAAGGAAAAGCATTAGAAAAAGCCAACTCTGTCTTCCATCTAATTGCTAATAGTGGAGCACTGGCCCCTGTGTAATTTAAGGATTAAAATATTGTGAAAAAGCTCATAGAAGCTGATATTCCAAGGCCGTCTCCCATCCAAGCTCTAACCAGGCCCACATCTGCTGAGCTTTCTGGAGCAAGCGAGATCAGGTGTTTTCTAAGCATTTATGACTTTGAGAATCTGTGCCACAGAAGGCACTGAAAACATGTTTCAATCTTGATTCACTGTGTGTTTTTCTCTCTGTTTTTGTATCTGTTTTTATTTTAATACAGGTCAGAATAAGGAAAAGCATTAGAAAAAGCCAACTCTGTCTTCCATCTAATTGCTAATAGTGGAGCACTGGCCCCTGTGTAGGGACTAAAATATTGTGAAAAAGCTCATAGAAGCTGATATTCCAAGGCCGTCTCCCATCCAAGCTCTAACCAGGCCCACATCTGCTCAGCTTTCCAGAGCAAGCGAGATCAGGTGTTTTCTAAGCATTTATGACTTTGAGAATCTGTGCCACAGAAGGCACTGAAAACATGTTTCAATCTTGATTCACTCTCTGTTTTTCTCTCTGTTTTTGTTTTTATTTTAATACAGGTCAGAATAAGGAAAAGTATCAGAAAAAAGCCAACTCTGTCTTCCATCTAATTGCTAATAGTGGAGCACTGGCCCCTGTGTAATTTAAGGACTAAAATATTGTGAAAAAGCTTACAGCACTTGGTATTCCAAGGCGATCTCCCATCCAAGCTCTAACCAGGCCCACATCTGCTTAACTTTCTGGAGCAAGCGAGATGAGTTGTTTTCTAAGCAATTATGACTTTGAGAATCTGTGCCACAGAAGGCACTGAAAGCATGTTTCAATCTTGACTCACTCTCTGTTTTTCTCTCTGTTTTTGTATCTGTTTTTATTTTAATACAGGTCAGAATAAGGAAAAGCATTAGAAAAAGCCAACTCTGTCTTCCATCTAATTGCTAATAGTGGAGCACTGGCCCCTGTGTAGGGACTAAAATATTGTGAAAAAGCTCATAGAAGCTGATATTCCAAGGCCGTCTCCCGTCCAAGCTCTGGCCCACATCTGCTGAGCTTTCCGGAGCAAGCGAGATCAGGTGTTTTCTAAGCATTTATGACTTTGAGAATCTGTGCCACAGAAGGCACTGAAAGTATTTTTCAATCTTGATTCACTCTCTGTTTTTCTCTCTGTTTTTGTATCTGTTTTTAATACAGGTCAGAATAAGGAAAAGCATTAGAAAAAAGCCACCTTTGTCTTCCATCTAATTGCTAATAGTGGAGCACTGGCCCCTGTGTAATTTAAGGACTAAAATATTGTGAAAAAGCTTACAGCACTTGGTATTCCAAGGCGGTCTCCCATCCAAGCTCTGGCCCACATCTGCTGAGCTTTCCGGAGCAAGCGAGACCAGGTGTTTTCTAAGCATTTATGACTTTTAGAATCTGTGCCACAGAAGGCGCAGAAAACATGTTTCAATCTTGATTCACTGTGTGTTTTTCTCTGTTTTTGTATCTGTTTTTATTTTAATACAGGTCAGAATAAGGAAAAGTATCAGAAAAAAGCCAACTCTGTCTTCCATCTAATTGCTAATAGTGGAGCACTGGCCCCTGTGTAGGGACTAAAATATTGTGAAAAAGCTCAGAAGCTGGTATTCCAAGGCCGTCTCCCATCCAAGCTCTGACCAGGCCCACATCTGCTCAGCTTTCCAGAGCAAGCGAGATGAGTTGTTTTCTAAGCAATTATGACTTTGAGAATCTGTGCCACAGAAGGCACTGAAAACATCTTTCAATCTTGATTCACTCTCTGTTTTTCTCTCTGTTTTTGTATCTGTTTTTATTTTAATACAGGTCAGAATAAGGAAAAGCATTAGAAAAAGCCAACTCTGTCTTCCATCTAATTGCTAATAGTGGAGCACTGGCCCCTGTGTAGGGACTAAAATATTGTGAAAAAGCTCATAGAAGCTGATATTCCAAGGCCGTCTCCCGTCCAAGCTCTGGCCCACATCTGCTGAGCTTTCCGGAGCAAGCGAGATCAGGTGTTTTCTAAGCATTTATCACTTTGAGAATCTGTGCCACAGAAGGCACTGAAAGTATTTTTCAATCTTGATTCACTCTGTGTTTTTCTCTGTTTTTCTTTTTGTTTTTCTTTTAATACAGGTCAGAATAAGGAAAAGCATTAGAAAAAAGCCACCTTTGTCTTCCAATGAACAAGAAAAAGCTTACAGCACTTGGTATTCCAAGGCCGTCTCCCATCCAAGCTCTAACCAGGCCCACATCTGCTTAACTTTCCAGAGCAAGCGAGATCAGGTGTTTTCTAAGCATTTATGACTTTGAGAATCTGTGCCACAGAAGGCGCAGAAAACATGTTTCAATCTTGATTCACTGTGTGTTTTTCTCTCTGTTTTTGTTTTTGTTTTTAATACAGGTCAGAATAAGGAAAAGTATCAGAAAAAAGCCAACTCTGTCTTCCATCTAATTGCTAATAGTGGAGCACTGGCCCCTGTGTAGGGACTAAAATATTGTGAAAAAGCTCATAGAAGCTGATATTCCAAGGCGGTCTCCCATCCAAGCTCTGACCAGGCCCACATCTGCTTAACTTTCCAGAGCAAGCGAGATGAGTTGTTTTCTAAGCAATTATGACTTTGAGAATCTGTGCCACAGAAGGCACTGAAAGCATTTTTCAATCTTGATTCACACTGTGTTTTTCTGTTTTTCTTTTTGTTTTTATTTTAATACAGCTCAGAATAAGGAAAAGCATTAGAAAAAGCCAACTCTGTCTTCCATCTAATTGCTAATAGTGGAGCACTGGCCCCTGTGTAATTTAAGGACTAAAATATTGTGAAAAAGCTCATAGAAGCTGATATTCCAAGGCGATCTCCCGTCCAAGCTCTAACCAGGCCCACATCTGCTGAGATTTCTGGAGCAAGCGAGATCAGGTGTTTTCTAAGCATTTATGACTTTGAGAATCTGTGCCACAGAAGGCGCAGAAAACATGTTTCAATCTTGATTCACTCTCTGTTTTTCTCTCTGTTTTTGTTTTTATTTTAATACAGGTCAGAATAAGGAAAAGCATTAGAAAAAGCCAACTCTGTCTTCCATCTAATTGCTAATAGTGGAGCACTGGCCCCTGTGTAATTTAAGGACTAAAATATTGTGAAAAAGCTCATAGAAGCTGGTATTCCAAGGCGGTCTCCCATCCAAGCTCTAACCAGGCCCACATCTGCTTAACTTTCCAGAGCAAGCGAGATGAGTTGTTTTCTAAGCAATTATGGATGTGAGGAGCAGTCAGAGGAGCAGACAGAGGCGCTGATGTTGATCTGAGCTGGTGTTTACAGCTGAGTCCATCCAGGAAGTCTGTGGAGCCAAAGTGATCACTGGGGTGTAAGAGATTCTTAAATGTTACGATACGTCTTGATTCACTCTGAAAAACAGTATTAAAGGGCCCGTATCCAAAAAAATCAACTTTTCAGAGCTTCTGACCTTCAAACAGTGCTACTGCCTCGTATGTGTGCCCAAGGTGGTTTTTTGATTTATTCCCACATGCTTTTTCTAGAGAACAGTCTCTTTTATTCCCCTTGGGTGAGCAGGCACACAGGGGCTTCTCACCAGAACAGCGCCGCATCACCAGGATGACGTAGCGCTGAAACCACTCCTCCAGGAAGCACTCAGTACCATTAAACACCCCTCCTCCTCCTCCGCTACTATAACTGCGTCTGTTTAGGATCACTTTCCTTTGAATGCTTCTTCTTTTGTTCCAACTCTGCTGCTGCTATCACAGCGGTTCATTACTAGCCATGTCGTCTTTCAGAAAATGTGTGTTCAGTTGTAAATACGTCTCTTGACTATTTAATTACTATGAAACAGTACATGGAAAGTGGATGGAGTTAAATTTTCTGCATCAGAAACCAGCACGACTGTGTGTTTGCAGAATTACGGTTACTTCAAAGCTGGGCTTACTACGAAGTGAAAACTGGTGCCATCCCCACAATAAAATGATACGATGGAGAGCCTAGAGCTGTAAGTACAGTACTACGTCAGTGTAACACATTATAATGGTAACTGTGGCGCGCTATATGCCTATACCGTACATTATGTGCATTATTTCTGTTCTGAGGTGAGGATCGACGTGAGGCTTTGACACAAATCGAAGTCATGACAAAATGGCGGTGACAGTTTAATCATGGACTGACTGGTTTACCCCTGTACACTCATGACGTGTGAAATGTGACCAGCCACAGCTCATTTAGTCTTTTCACAACTAAGTGTTTGTTATGGCATTGTTTTGTGATTCAAATGACTCACGTTAACTTTTACTACGTATCAGTACAACGTTTTAATACATTGTCTTATATTTCCTTGTTCATGACTGTAATAGCATCTAACATTCTCACACTTCACGCAATCTGCATTTGAACACAGATAGTAGAAACACAGTAAAATGTATAATAATAATAAAACCCCAACATCGTGGGTTCGAATTCCGATATGTGATATGTGATTGAGGTTCTTCTTCATCCTGGGTAACTTTTTGACGTATATTTTAAATGTTTCATTATTGTTCTAGGGCACATCACAGGAGGCCTTCAGCCACAGTCTTCCAGATGCTGCGTGTGCACAAGTGTTTCCTCCTTCACTCTGGACACAGAAACACCCTCAACATCAGTGTCCACTAGAACTGTTTCCACAGTCATCTGTGGATCCCTGAAGTTACACCATGTCAGAAGTAAAGGTATGTTTTTACACAACGAAAAACAAATGAGTGTGTGGTACATTTTCACACTGTGACTCTCCCTAGATTTGAATCACACATATATTCAAAGAGCAGCTGAGTGCTTCACATCACATCTTGTCCTCCATAAATATAAATCAGTCATACTTTTATAGTATATACGTACTACATATCATTGCTTTTAGCATTCATCTTTTGTCTTTTAGTGACACAATGCTTTTGTTACTGTTTGTTTCAGGTGTACAAGCTACAGCTGCCACAACTGACAGTCAAGTGTCATATCCAAAATATAAACAACGAAAACCCGCAGCAAAGCCCACATTTGGCAAGAGAACAAAATTTAAATAAAAAACATATAAAAGAATAACATGTAATTAACTCTAAACTATTTACACTATTGTTATCGCAATCTTTGATATTGCAGACTCATTATAAGCTGATAAAAGTTAACTTAAAACTGTCCCATGTGGTATATGAGCAGACATCCAGGAGCCCTTTTGGCCCAAGCCAAGAGATAACCAGGATGTGAGAATGTCTTTTGATGTATTGTTATGGAAGATAAATTGTTCCATCATAATTTGAAATTTAAATGTCTTTGAATTTTTCTTTGTGAATTTTTTTACTCTGAAAAAACGTATTTGAACACGCCACTCTTTGAATTTCAAGCACTAAATTTTCATTGTATACTTTTCAGTGTGTTTGAAATTTCAAAATTAAAAATTCACCTGTTAAATATTCAATGCATTTATTTTCATGACCTCAAATGCGATAGTCTAAATTCGCAGTGTAAAATTCAACGTGAAAACAAAACCCAGCCAACATCCGGGTTACCGAGGCATTAGCAATCGATCTTAAGCGAGTCGAACCGAGTTCTAGCCAATCACGGAACGGTATACCAGTCACGTGGACGGTGGACTACAATAACAACAAGTCCAAGGACGAAAATGGCGGCCAGTGGGAACTCTTCGGTAAATATATTATTATTTACTAGACGTTTTAAATAAAATACACCGACAGAATTTATAAAACCAACACTGTGTGACACAATGTAAATGTTAGACATTCATAGACTCGAATTTCTCTTGCCAGTTTACTTGGCTAGCCCATGCTACCCAGCGTTAGCATTCCGTCAAATCCAGCCATACAGGCGCATGCTGAAGCCTATCGCTATATTAAAGTATTTTCAATGTTTATTTCATGACATTTATGTTCTCTACGCGCTGATGACCTGTAATAGAGGGTGTTCAGTGTCACCTGATTCTTACCAGAAGCACACATCATCAGAAATGTTAGTTAGCCTTTAGCTCAAATGCTTAGTTTTAATATAGCTCAGTTTTCCACAGTTATCATCATCAGGTTTAAACACTAAAGGTTTACACACCTAACGAGGATTTAAACAAAGCTTTGGTTTCACCAAAATGTGGTCGATGGGTTAGTACCAGCCCAAATCCTCTGGATTATTAATAATGTGTTTTTTGTGGGCTAGTGCTAACCGCTATAGGAACAACACAGGAGTTGGCTCGATCTATACCGATTGTATGTCTGGCTTTATCAATTATTTGTTGTGATTTATTGTGGTTGTACCGCTCCTTAATGCGCCAACCTATGAATCCACGCAAGTGTCACGCAAATCAACCACTTGGGGCCGCTATGGCTAAAGAATACACTCAGCTCTAAAATACCGGTAACAAACATGGCTGCGCCCTACTTCAGTGTTTTATATAACTTAGTAAATGAGAAAGGAATATAATGTGCTGTGTTACATGTAGTAATACTTGGTAATTTTACAGGATAGTCGAGCTGAAATAGTGCAGTCAGCCAGGCGTTTGCGACATTTACTGACATCCTCTGAAAGACAGCCAAGTGCAGCAAATGAAGCCACAATCCAGAATAACGGGTGCTGTAGTCTTTTTTTTTTTTCTCTCTCTCCCATTTTTGTAGTTTTTGTATGAATATGTTATTTTTTTTTTTTAATGAATATTGTGCTGCAGAGATGAACCACTAGTAGGAAAGAGTGACCACACAACTACTCGGCTTGAAAGATCATCACTTCAAACAGAAATGACAAGGTTTGAGTCAACTAGAATACTGGGTTGTTTTTCAAACTCAGCAATTATTTCATGTATTTATATTTTTTGTAGTGTCACATTACCACATGTATCAACATAAAAATCTTCTTAGAAAAACCTTCTATACACCCTTCATACACACCAGATTTGGTTACAAAACTGAAAATGTAGCTGTTAGGCATTGGGAACAGTATGTCAAAGCAGGATTTTGTCTTTGTTCTCTTCTTTGCTTGTTAATTAATTATTAAGTTAAGTGAATGTTTCAAGGTGATATTCTGTTTTATAGAACATTTCCTGGCCTTTTTACTAAAGGCAAAGGGAAGAGACGCTTCTCTACTCCTACAGTTGTTCCAGCCAAAAAATGTAAGCCACTGGAGCTATCTTTCTACCTGTTACCGAAGCAGTGTGACAAAACTCCAAGTGAGCTGGAAAAAGTCACCCATATGCAGGCTGGGTTGGGCTCTAGGACTGCCCATTTGGATGAAAACATAACACATGAAGAGGTGATAAGTGCTTGATCATAAATATATAAAAAATAATGTTTGTTATGTTGCATTTTGAGAATTTTGAACACTAAATGTAACTTTTTGACTTTACATCCACTTTCTGTTTGTAGTTATGCAATGCCCTCAAAGCTTTATATCCAAAACTACGTGCAGTGACTGGTGGATGGCTACTATATAAATCCACAGGTAGGAGTTGAATTGAAGGGTTGGTTCAGTTCTACTGAAAAGGGACATCAAGTTACCACAGAATGCAACATAAAAGTACTGTCCTGTTTCTACAGGTGGATGGGGTAGCCGTAAGCTCTCCCTTGTGTCACCCGATGATGCTGGGTATACAGGCAGACTGTTAAAGTCTGTTGCTCAGGGGGGTAAAAAACTGTTCATAGTTCCACTTCAAGAGGATCTTGGTACTTGTCCATTACAACTAACAGATGAAGCGTTCAAGGGCATGCCAAAAGCCATCTGCCAGAAGTGTGGAGTAGATGTTCCTTTGCAACTTCTAAAGGATCACATCAACTCCTGTTCAGTCATTGATATTGATAGTGACCAGCCTGAAGAGGACAACAATCAGCATGCTGAGGAAAAATGTTTTTGACTGTAAATAGTATACAAAACATTCAACAACTTGGTTTATTATCTACACTATTGCTTGCTACATCTTTTTAAGTAAGTGATGTTTTTCTTGTTGACAGCTGTGTCTTGTCCTGTTTGCTTGCAAATGTTCCCAACTGACTGGATACAGGAACATACATCCATGTGTGGGGAAAGGTAACTACCTGTTTATTCTCATCCTTCATCATCATCAATCAATGTTAAACTCTTAATGTGTACTTTGTTCAGTGCTGTGACAACTTCAGTGACATCTGGTGCATCCACCTTTGAGGAGGATCATGCAGCCATTCCGGGACCCTCCGCATTATCGGCTACTGTTACTGGCGGTAGTATTTAGATTAGAGCAGGGGTGCCAAATTTTTTTAACTCAGAGCTGCTTCTGTCATGCTGTAAATCTATCTTTAAATCTCGTATTTTATGTTTTCCTACTAGACTGGTTATCTGTGAGTGATCCAAGGGAGGTCATATCTCAGTGTGCTAAACATTATCGCCAAAACCGTGCAACAGACAGTGAATTAATTCTCACCATGGATATTAGAAAGAATCTTGCAGAGCAGGACATGGCCCTCATCTCATTTTATAAGCAAACGAATGTGGAATGGGCCTGTCCACTGAAATGCAGACTTGAAGGTAAAACATGTTTATAGTTCTCAGAAAGAGCTAAATTAATTAAATGTTTGTCACAGGGGACACGGCTGTAGGGCATGGAGTTACTCGTTTTATCTTCTCTACTTGCATGGAAAAACTGAAGTCAGGTTTTCACATACATTTTGGTATGTAAACAAAGACAACAGTTCACACTCATTCATTATAAATAGAATGAAAACTGTGTGATTTGTTGTCATATCTTCGTGTTCCATAGCAAACAGCAGTGTCACTCGACTATTTGAAGGGGAGCCAGGTCATCTGGTCCCGTCAGCTTCACATTTTTTGATTGAAAGTGACCTCTTCCTCATGGCAGGGAGGATGATGGGACACTCCTTCCTCCATGGAGGCCCTTGTCTGTCTGGCCTTAGCCCTGCCATTGTCCATGTTCTCCTTGGAGGTACTCCTGAAACTTGTACAGTCACCCTGGAGGACTGTCCTGACTTGGACATCCGCGACACGATCAGGCTTGTATGTTACTTTTCACTATTCTCTGGTTTTTAAAGTGTTCTATATAGTATTTAATTTTTTTATATTTTCATTGTAATGTTTTGATAGCTGAAATTAAGGATCAATTATGGATCAAAGTATACTCTGTTAAAGTCTATGTTCAGATTTGCTACCACCTATTCTTTCAGTTGGAAGGGAGTTCAAAACTGTCTGTGAAGGATAAAATGGCAATATGTGATTTGGCCTATGCTTGGGACCTGCCTCCCCTGACTGACAGCAACCGAAAATGGGTCTTTGAAAAACTTTTAATTCACACCAACTGAACTGCTGAACCTGGTCAAATTCTGGACTGGCTGGGAGGTCTTGTCAATGAGTTTGTCTGTGGAGGTGGGAGCAGGAAGGCACATCACTGCTTCAACTTGTTTTGAGACCCTACGCATTCCATGTCATTACAAGAATTATGATGAGTACCAAAGCGACATGCTTGTTTCCATTTCCACTTGCCACACAGGATTTGGTTTGGTGTGAATTAAGTTATGTTTTCTTAATGTTCATACTATTTTATTGTTTGTTTTTAAGCTACTGGGGCTTCTGACTTGTTCGGTCCAGGTTTTATTACAAGCTAGCTAGTTTAGTCCCTAAATATGTTGGTTTAACTTCTGGTTCAGTAACAAGTTTTATAACTGGTTATGTGTCAGCATAATAGCACCACAGCGTTCGGAGTGCATCGGAGATCGTTTTCCTCAGATGAACATTACTTTGTGGGCAACTGGCAGTCACACTAATAAAAGTACTTACCCACAATACACTGTCGCATTTGATATCCTCATTGATTTTTCAACACATTTTTAAACATTAGTTATGACTGTGATAGTTCTGATCAATTTTATTTTACATAGACAGCACATGTTCACAGTACTGAACAGCAGCCATATAAATATCACATCCAAAGGATTGTGATGGAGTCATTGGGTCAACAACCCTTTTTAAAGTACTCAGTTGCTCTTCAGTCAGGGGAGAGGCCATATCAGGGATGACAATGCCTGTGTGCTCATCACTAAGAAGTCCACTGTCTTCCCATTCAATATGAGGCAAGTCCAAATCCTATGAAAAGATAAAATGATAGGACATAATAGGATATATTTAAGTGAAGTGAGTTAAAGTGAAAAGCATTATGTACCTCTACAGGATGCAATCCAGAATTAGAGTGGTGTGTGTGACCTACAACCCACAGCTGGTTTGGAGTCATGTTTCCCTCTGTTCGTAATGCGTGACTATCCCAGCCACATCGGAAAGTGTCCAGATCTTCCTGTAGGCGTGGCAGGAACACGTAGTGGCAACAGAAGAGGTGTACAGCATTGCCAATGCTGAGGAAACCATCTTCTTCAAGGTAGTGGAGAACATCGTAATAAACACTTGTTACAGCCACCCAAAGGTCTCTCCATAGCCTCTCAATACTGGAAAATAAACCTGACTTTTAAAATGCAATTCATGAATATTTTGACCTGTACAATGTTTAATAACAACGTGTGCTTTTAAAATCAGCTTTTATCAAGTTGATAGCCATTTAGTCATTTTAATATTAGTTTCTTGGCCAATCTTTTTGCAGCATGAAGCAGAATTGCATCAACATTAATTGGTTACAAATAAAAATAATATTGCTAAATTAACTGAAAACAAGTCAAGACATTTGCACTTGTTTTTTCCCCAAAACTGTCCAGCCTGAAGATACTATTTTATGATGTATGACCAAGTTTTACACTTAAGTTCTCTCTTCTTACCGTTGGTTATAAACACTCTTGCCAGATATGAAACTCCTTCTTCCAGTTCCACGCGCTGTGAATGTGGCACTGTGTTATTTTTGTCAAGACATTAAATTGGTTGCCCCCCATAAATTTTATTTGATTGGTCTTTAAAACTGGAAAATAACTACTGTTTTTGTCAAATTACTTCATTCTGTGGACTGTGTTTTTAGTTGCAATACTTGTGGTCACCAGCAGAGGGTGCTTGTTGATTTCGCTGACTATTGCGGACGCCGGCAGAAGAAGTACAGTCAATAAGTGCAGCGCAGAGCCAAGCATCAAGCACGCCTGTATTGAGTTTTTGTTTTATCTTTTGCAGGTAAGCTGGTTTGAAAATAACACACAGACGACATATAACAGTAGTAAAGTTTATTTTGTGCCTTCGAGTGTAACTTCTGTTAAGCTAAAAGCAACATTGGTGAAGTTTTGTCTGTTTGTCATGAGTCAGCCACCACGTTTTTATGTTAAGATGGCGGACGTCGGTCCGTGGCGACCGTGGTAAATTAGTAGATTGCATTTTGAGTTGATATTGGCTAGTAGTATGCTTGTGTGTTTAGCAGTACAAAAGAGTGGTACATTAACATATGGTAATAGGGAAGACATGTGAGACAACGTGAGGTTTGAGTTGTAATTACATGTTAGTCATGAGTCATGTGTCAAGTTTGCTAAAGGTTACATGTGCTGACCAGTATAAGGTTAAGTCATTTTATTTTCTGTGGGATAAAGACAATATAAATACAGTTCATAAGAGTAATTCATAGTATTGAGACAGTGATTTAAAAACAGAGTAAAAACCGTGGTTAAAAGCTATGTTCATGTTTTTCCTGTGTAAACTGTGAAACTGTTCAATTTAAGGCATTGTAATGTAATATATTTTGAGATACTGTTCCCATTTAAGTATTAGTGGTACATTTGTTAATAGGTATTTGGTTGTGCCAATGTAACATTTAAGAAGAAGTACAGTCAATAAGTGCAGCGCAGAGCCAAGCATCAAGCACGCCTGTATTGAGTTTTTGTTTTATCTTTTGCAGACACCATAATAAAAAAATTAAATATGTTGTACCAGTGGATGAGTTGGCCCATCATTCCCAGACGCGTAACATATTTTTGGCGAGCCAGCCAGGAGGAAGGCGCTAGTGAGTCAACACCATCACCACCCATCCTCCTTCCCAAGAGACGAACCTTCATCTTCAAGCAATGATGGCCAAAGTACAGCATCTCCGTGATCAAGTGAGTGCAGCCTTGTGGCAGCTGGAAAGAGAGCTTCTCTCAGACGGTGCGGCGACTGAAATGTCCAGGCCTGGACAGCGGAGAACCTCTCAGGAAGACCAAGAGGGCACTCATTGTGATGGCAGAGACATGTTCATGAGATTGAGATGAATCAAAAGGATGATGAAATTGAACAGTTTTACACAGACCTAAGCACATACATTGACAAACTGATTAAAGGCATAAAGCCGCTGGATGAGAATGAACAAGCAGAACCCACTCCAAAGAAAGGACCTGAGGAAACATCTGTTCATGTCACTCCCCCCAGGATGTCACCTCCCTTCAGAACCCGACCAGAGCCAACAAACACTCTGCAAGAGGTGACATTAAGGAGAGAGTTTAAAATCTGTGGGCAGATAGGAGAGCATGGACAGAGGGAGAAACTATCTTACCTCAGCTTGGTCCGTCAAATCGAGATGGGGATGGAAAAAGGGCATTCAGAGACTGAAGTAGTTGAGGCAGTGATCAGGCCATTAGTCCAGGCCTTCCCCTAAGAGACATGTTGAGATAAAACGTGGACTGACCCAGTAAGCTGCTCACCATACTAAAGGGCCACTACAAGGTAGACAGCTCCACTGAACTGTACCACCAGCTTCTCAATATCTCCCAAGAGCCCAAAGAAACTGCTCTAAACTTTGTATTTCGAGCCATTGAACTGAAAGAGAAACTGTTGTGGAAAGCAGCAAATGAGGAAACTGATGAACTGTACAGCAGAGCGACAATTCAGCGCAAGTTCCTGCGCTCCATTGAAACAGGGCTGCTCAGTGACTCAATTAATACCAGTTGCTGCCTCTACTCAGTGATTTGGCACAACAGATGAAGAACTGATCGAAGGGTAAATGAAGTGTCAAAGCGTGAGAATGAAAGACTGGAGAAGCGTAAAGAGTCACTGCAACCAAGGTTCCCAAAGTGCAGGAACTCCAGACAGAATGTCAGGCAGACCTGACACCTGTCCAGAGCCCCACCAAGCCGAGAGAATCCCAGACTGCAGTGGCTATGAAAGCAGTAAAAGGTAAAGAGACTAAAAGTGAAAGTATGAACACACAGCAGATTATTGAAGAGTTACGTAAAGAAATTAAGCAAATGGTTATGACGGTGATGGAAGCGAGTCCCGCTCCATTGGACCCAACCCGAGGAAAAAAGGCTGTAAAACGCGCAGAGACGAGGGGAGAGGAGAGAACTGTTCACACTGTTTCAAATGTGGGCGGGAAGGACACTTCTCTCGAGGATGCCGAACTCAGAGACTGTCGGGAAATGGGAGGGGACTACTGAGACGGGACCAGCAGTAGTCCAAAGCCAAGCGTCCCAAAGTGAGCAACAGAACCCAACACCAGCCCCCACAGAAATAACAGCCAGTGCTCTTTCAGCTGTAAATGAAGTTCATTATCTACCCCCTCATGCCAAGTCACAGTTAGTGAGCCTTGTTGGAAAGAGATGCACAGTGAACTGTTTTATGGACAATCAGCCAGTCAAAGTGTTGTGGGACACAGGGGCACAGTCCAGCATAGTGAATGACACCTGGCGACAGAAACATCTTCCCCACACAGTTGTCCGCCCATCTCAGACCTGTTGGGTGGTGAGACTCTCACAGTGTTTGCTGCCAATGACACGCCCATCCCCTACATTGGTTGGATTGAAGTTAGCTTCCGTCTCGACAGTGATTTGTCCAAGACAAGTGAGTTGCGAGTGCCAATACTAGTGTGCAGTGATCCAGCCACGTGGCCAGTGACCTATTGGCTACAATGTTATCGAGGCTGTGGTGAACAAGAAAGAGGGAAAGACCAAAGGTGGACGAAAGCAACTTGCACACAAAGTAAGTCAAGCTTTTGAGATAACAGTAAGGACAGCTCACAGTGTGGTCAAGTTAGTGCAAAACAGAAGTGAAGAGACTGTGTGATGCACGTGCGGTGTAAGAACTGTGCCATTGCTAGCTAACCAAGTCACTGTAGTTTACATGCGAGCACACGTGAGTCCACAAGCCAGAGGTCAAGATATGCTGTTTTCACTCAGACCCGCCACCAGAGGGCATAATCTGCAATGATGTACTGGTAAAATTCCAGACAGAAACGTGCCTGACGTGCCCATTCCAGGGACTAACACCACAGATCACACTATCTATCTGCCCAGTCAAAGAGACATTGACACCTTGAGCCAGTCAAAACAGTTTATTCTATGGACATTCAGACAAAAGTGAACGAACTCGTTAAGAAGAAGAAAACAGTACAGAGTTTAAGTCACACAAGCCAAGTCACACACAACAGTCAGAGAACAGACACACAGAGAGATCAAAGTCATGGATCCACCTGTGGACCTCCAACATTTAACTCAAAGTCAACAAGAAGCAGTAAGGAAAGTGTTGCGGGCTGAATGTGAGGCGTTTGCATTTAACAACGATGATGTAGGCTGCAGGTACCATCCTCAAGATGCACATAACCTTACACGACACCAGTCCAGTGCAAAAGACCTCATGTCTGTTCCAAAGCCTCTTCACAATGAAGTTAAAGAGTACTTACAAGACCTGCTTAACAAAGGTTGGATCACACCCTCCAGGTCACCCTACTCATCGCCAGTGGTGTAAAAGGCCGCAAGAAAGATGGAAGTTCTCTCTGTTGTGATTTCAGAGAACTCAACTGTAAGTCAGTTCCAGACCGCCATCCAATACCCAGGATTCAGGACATGTTAGATGCACTGGGTGGGAGCTCCTGGTTCTCAGTTTTAGACCAAGGAAAAGCTGTACCACCAGGGTTTCCTTGATGAAGAGAGTCGCCGCTGACAGCCTTCATCACGCCCTGGGGCTATGAATGGGTGCGATTCCTTTCGGCCTGAGCTCCGCACCTGCTGAGTTCCAGAGGAGCATGGAACATTGTCTGGTTGGCCTCAGAGACACTATCTGCCTCCGTATCTGGACGACAACCTGGTGCACAGTAACAGCTTTGAAGATCACGTAGAGCACATCCGCTTGGTCCTCCAACGCTACAAGAGCACGGTGTTAAGTTAACCCCAAAGAAATGTGAACTTTTCAGCGCAGGGTAAAGTTCTTAGGAAAACTGGTGACTGGAGACGGCTACACCATGGATCCGCAGAGATGGCGCCAGTGAGGGCTCTCACAGAAAGAGACACCTGCAACGGTTGGAGAGGTACGTCAAATGCTTGGTTTCCTCTCATTACAGGCCCTTTATCCCAAACTTCTCGTGTGGCCTACCCGCTGTACAGCCTGCTCAGCCCTCCAGCTGCTGACAACACCACACCCGCCCAAGCGGAAAAGTTTAAGAAGGGTGCTAAGAAGAGCAAAGGTCACTTACCGCCACGCACGCCAATTCAGTGGACCAGTTTCCACCAAGATGTTTTGAACCAGCTTGTAGAGACACTTACCAAACCTCCTGTGCTCGGGTACCGACTTCACCCAGCCCTTCAGGGAGCACTGTGACGCCTCCCAGTCGGTTCAGGCTGTACTATACCAGCGACAGCAAGGGAAGATGAGAGTGATAGCGTTTGGCTCTCGCACCTTAAGTCCTGCAGAGAAGAAGTACCATCTACACTCTGGCAAGCTTGAGTTCCGGCAATGAAGTGGGCCATCTGTGAACGCTTTAGGATTACCTTTACCATGCGTCATCGTTTGTGGTATACACCGATAATAACCCGTTAACTTATGTGCTCACAACTGCGAAACTCAATGCTACCGCCACAGATGGGTCGCGGAGCTGGCCGATTACAACTTCACCATACGCTATCGCCAGGCAAGAACAATAACGCCGATGCGATGGCCTGTCGATGCCGCTAGACATTGAGAACTACATGAAAAGCTGCACCGCTGAAGTCAGTCAAGAAGCAATCAGTGCATCCATGGATTCAGTGAAAGTAGAGTGCCAAGGCGTGGGGAGTGATCCAGGTCAGTGCCTTGACGCTGGTCAGAGACTCCCTAACACTAACCAACCTTTCACTCCAGACCAGGTTCGCAAAGCACAAGAAGAGGATGAGATCCTGGCTAGGGTCATCTGGTACAAGTTACAGAACAAGAGACCAAATAGGACTGAGGTCAAGTCTGAGCATCCTGCTGTCGCCACACTGCTCAAGCAATGGTTAAGTTACATATTGATCAAGATGGTGTCCTCGCCGCAGAACAGTGCGCCGAGAGCAGTTGTTGATCCCTAAAGCTTTCCGTCCAGTGGTCTACAAAGAGCTGCACCAAGACATGGGCCATCTAGGTGGAAAGGACACTCAATCTAATAAGAGAAAGGTTCTATTAAGGCTGCAATGAGCAAAGATGTGGAACACTTTGTGACTGCAGAAATCTGAGTGCCTCAAGAAGAAAAGCCAAGTAAGCAGACTCGAGCACCTTTGACAACAATCCACACTACTTACCCGCTCCAGCTTGTGTCCATCGACTTCCTCCACTTGGAAAAGTGCAAACATGGCTACGAGTACATTTTAGTTGTGATGGATCACTTTACGAGGTTTGCTCAAGCCTTCACGCGACGAGGAACAAAGCTGCCAGAACAGTTGCTGACAAGCTGTTCAACTGACTTTGCACTCAAGTTTGGGTTCCCTACTAGATTACATCACGCATATAGCAGGGGTAAGAGTTTGAGAACAAGTTGATGGCAAGGCTAAAAGAACTGTCAGGCATCCAGGGCTCTCACACGACACCCTACCACCCACAGGGTAACGCCAGGTGAGATTTAACCGCACTCCTGCTGTCCATGTTAACCCTGGAAGACAAAGAAAAGGAAGATTGGAAAGAGTCTCTAGCTAAAGTCGTTCATGCATACAACTGCACAAAAGTGAAGCAACGGGCTATGCTCCATACTACCTTGCTTTTGGCCGTGCCCCACGCTTGCCCATCGACTTGCTGTTTGACATAAAGAAAGAAGAGTCCCACGTAGACTATGATGATTATGTGAGTAGCTGGAAAAGAGAATGCAGGGAGGCCTACACTATCGCAGCAAAAACAGCTGACAAAGAAGCCGCTCGAGGAAAGACCTACTATGACAAGAAAGTCAAAGGTAGAGATCTTCAACCTGGTGATAGGGTCCTCCTCCGGAACCTTACACCCAGAGGTGGCCCTGCAAAGATCCAGTCCTACTGGGAAGAACAAGTCTACAGAGTGAAAGAGAGAAAAACTGAAGATAGCCCTGTGTATCAGATAAGTCCTGAAAACGGAGAAGGAAGAGACCAGTGGTGCACAGGAATCTTCTGCTACCCTGCGACTTCCTTCCTGTGAGAAGCCATCAGCAACTACTCCATCTTCAACCAAGAGAATGTCCCGACCCCAGCGCAGAGTGCAGCCGCTGGTCGAGCACGGTGACATCCGACGATGACTACAGTGGCACCTATCAGGTGGTACCTCCGACCTGGTCCAGGACGGCGACAGCAACATACTCCACTCAACCCCAGGGCGGAGCCCTTCCAGCCTCAGCCGGACGCGGTGCAACCGGGAAGAGGATGCCACCACAGAGCCGAAGAGGATGTGCCACTACAGAGCGAAGAGGATGTGCCACTACAGAGCGAAGAGGATGTGCCACTCCAGAGCGAGAGGATTAGCCACTACACAGAGAAGAGGACTGCTCCAGTGCAGAACCAAGACCTTGAACAGGACCCCGATAGACCAGGGTTTGGTGAGTCCCTAACAGACATGGTCCATGGAGGTAAGACTAAGACAATGACACAGCGACCTCAGCGACAGCGACAACAGCCAAAGGTACTGAGTTACAACACGTTAGGTCAGCCGACTTTGGTTCAGAGAGACTGTAAGGTAAAGACTCAGGTTATTGAGAGAGTACTTTTGGAGACCGTGGGCTTTCCAAGTGTATTAAAGAGACTGTATTAGACACAGAAATGTCAGAAGACATTTAATTTTGTGGGGGAGAGTGTGGCACTGTGTTATTTTTGTCAAGACATTAAATTGGTTGCCCCCCATAAATTTTATTTGATTGGTCTTTAAAACTGGAAAATAACTACTGTTTTTGTCAAATTACTTCATTCTGTGGACTGTGCTTTTTAGTTGCAATACTTGTGGTCACCAGCAGAGGGTGCTTGTTGATTTCGCTGACTATTGCGACGCCGGCAGAAGAAGTACAGTCAATAAGTGCAGCGCAGAGCCAAGCATCAAGCACACCTGGTATTGAGTTTTGTTTTATCTTTTGCAGGTAAGCTGGTTTGAAAATAACACACAGACGACATATAACAGTAGTAAAGTTTATTTTGTGCCTTCGAGTGTAACTTCTGTTAAGCTAAAAGCAACATTGGTGAAGTTTTGTCTGTTTGTCATGAGTCAGCCACCACGCTTTTTTATGTTAAGATGATGGACGTCCGGTCCGTGGCGACCGTGGTAAATTAGTAGATTGCATTTTGAGTTGATATTGGCTAGTAGTATGCTTGTGTGTTTAGCAGTACAAAAGAGTGGTACATTAACATATGGTAATAGGGAAGACATGTGAGACAACGTGAGGTTTGAGTTGTAATTACATGTTAGTCATGAGTCATGTGTCAAGTTTAAGTTAAAGGTTACATGTGCTGACCAGTATAAGGTTAAGTCATTTTATTTTCTGTGGGATAAAGACAATATAAATACAGTTCATAAGAGTAATTCATAGTATTGAGACAGTGATTTAAAAACAGAGTAAAAACCGTGGTTAAAAGCTATGTTCATGTTTTTCCTGTGTAAACTGTGAAACTGTTCAATTTAAGGCATTGTAATGTAATATATTTTGAGATACTGTTCCCATTTAAGTATTAGTGGTACATTTGTTAATAGGTATTTGGTTGTGCCAATGTAACATTTAAGAAGAAGTACAGTCAATAAGTGCAGCGCAGAGCCAAGCATCAAGCACGCCTGTATTGAGTTTTTGTTTTATCTTTTGCAGACACCATAATAAAAAAATTAAATATGTTGTACCAGTGGATGAGTTGGCCCATCATTCCCAGACGTGTAACATGAATATGAGACGAGCAATGTCCACATTTTCCACCCCTGATCACCACGAACTCTAAAAATGTATGTATTCAACATGATGAATTTCATAGGACAAATTAAGTATCAGCAAAAAATAAAAACCCAAATAGGAAAAATACTATGGTTACAGTAATTATATATACCTTTGAGGAAAACCATACTTCTCAATGGATGTGTAGAAGAAAGCCAGAGCTGTGGATGCCAGGTTGTTTGAAGATACACCCAGATACATAATCTACAGAACACAAATACACCATTATAAAAAAATTACTTGTTATTGCAAAACTAATTCAAATCCTGGATTATATAGTTACCT
Organism: Rhinogobius similis; assembly: GCA_019453435.1. Taxonomy (NCBI): domain Eukaryota; kingdom Metazoa; phylum Chordata; class Actinopteri; order Gobiiformes; family Gobiidae; genus Rhinogobius; species Rhinogobius similis. Next base: position 33,498,502 of record CM033632.1, read on the forward strand.
TTCGAGAAAACCCATCAATACCTCCAAATACGACAATATTATAGCTAAAACATAAAATGTTTAAAAATGAATAAAAAGTGTCCACAAATAAACTCAGTATAATTTATAAGGTTGTGATAAATACCGGATCAATTTATGGTTTGTATCAATGTGCATCAGAGAATGGGGTCCTGGAACAGAGTAGGTACATCGATTGATGCAGCCCAGGTTGAGTGTCCGAGATATGACACCATTGGTGTCGACGCGGTGCATGGAGGCTCTGACACGCTCATACTGCACCCTCAGTCCTCTGGCTTGTAGAAGAGCCTTCACCATTCGATATCCAGAGTGAGGCTGCCTGGATATAATCTCACTCACACACTGGTCCAACTCTTCATCAGCGAAGGTGCAGTATAGTGATCTCACTGAGAAATTAAACTCATCCATTCGCCTGTATAATGTGCTTCTGGAGATTCCAAAAAGTTTGGCTATAGATGGTACAGACAAGTTCAGTTCTAGAAGGTGTAGGAGGTGGTCTGAAGACACCACCATTCTTTGTCGGCCAGCTGGTCCTTGTTCAAACTGTACTACTTTGGAGTGTATTTTGTCACTTTCCATTTCACGATTTATTAGACTGTGCAGTTCTGATAATGCATTTAAAATATCTGCAGATATGGGTACTTGACCTGAAAGAGCATTTAGAAAAACAAATTCCTGGGTGCAAGTAAAGTCCAAAAAGTCCAAATCCAGAGGAATGCGCTCCAGAATAAGCCCAAGGCGAGACTGGAGTCTTCTCAAAAGGTGATTCAACAGATCCTAGTAGACAGAAAACAATTATTGACAGAAGTAATATATTTGTACTCTTCTTTGAAAAGGCAAAAAGTTGAAGTAGGGCGCCATATTGTTACCAGTTACCAGTATTTTAGAGCTGGGTGTATTCGTTTAGCCATAGCGGCTCCAAGTGGTTGATTTGCGTGACACTTGCGTGGATTCATAGGTTGACGCATTAAGGAGCGGTACAACCACAATAAATCACAACAAATTATTGATAAAGGCAGACATACAATCGGTATAGATCGAGCCAACTCCTGTGTTGTTCCTATAGCGGTTAGCACTAGCCCACAAAAAACACATTATTAATAATCCAGAGGATTTGGGCTGGTACTAACCCATCGACCACATCTTGGTGAAACCAAAGCTTTGTTTAAGTCCTCGTTAAGTGTGTAAACCTTTAGTGTTTAAACCTGATGATGATTACTGTGGAAAACTGAGCTATATTATATTAACTAACATTTCTGATGATGTGTGCTTCTGGTAAGAATCAGGTGACACTGAACACCCTCTATTACATGTCATCAGTGCGTAGAGAACATAAATGTCATGAAATAAACATTGAAAATACTTTAATATAGCGATAGGCTTCAGCATGCGCCTGTATGGCTGGATTTGACGGAATGCTAACTCTGGGTAGCATGGGCTAGCCAAGTAAACTGGCAAGAGAAATTCGAGTCTATGAATGTCTAACATTTACATTGTGTCACACAGTGTTGGTTTTATAAATTCTGTCTGTGTATTTTATTTAAAACGTCTGGTAAATAATAATATATTTACCGAAGAGTTCCCACTGGCCGCCATTTTCGTCCTTGGACTTGTTGTTATTGTAGTCCACCGTCCACGTGACTGGTATACCGTTCCGTGATTGGCTAGAACTCGGTTCGACTCGCTTAAGATCGATTGCTAATGCCTCGGTAACTCGGATGTTGGCTGGGGTTTTGTTTTCACGTTGAATTTTACACTGCGAATTTAGACTATCGCATTTGAGGTCATGAAATGCATTGAATATTTAACAGGTGAATTTTTAATTTTGAAATTTCAAACACACTGAAAAGTATACAATGAAAATTTAGTGCTTGAAATTCAAAGAGTGGCGGGTTCAAATAAATTTTTTCAGAGTAAAAAAATTCACAAAGAAAAATTCAAAGACATTTAAAATTCAAATTATGATGGAACAATTTATCTTCCATATATTGTACTCCTGGTCTTCGGTGTCCTGCATAAACATTTGACCATTTGTTTCAGAGTTTTGAGACTCGAGAATATCCCGTTCTGCAGCCCAAGGTGATAATATTCATACATATCCTTTGTGCCTCCACTCCCTTCCAGACCAGCCAACAGGGGGGCCTCTTACTCAGAATACACAACTGCTATTGTGATCACACCATGCAGGGCCCCCCTGTGGTGACCATTCTCTTAGGACTCAGACTGCATCACAGTGTATTCCCTGAACCCCTACGAACCACCTGATTATCTGATCTGATTAGCTACAGGACCTTTGTGAGCCGCCCACACCTGAATCTATATAATGTTCTACTGTTGGACTGTGAGGCACGTCGTCTAGGGAGAGAAGCTCTGTGAGGGACAGACGTCCTTTGTTCACCAGGTACCAGTGAATAAAGCAAACTTATGGATCCAGACTCATTCTCTTTGCATTTTTATGGACAACCATTTTTAGAAATCCACAGCATAATTTTTCCATGACGCTTTATAGGCCATTTTTGTAGATATTGTATTTATTATAGTTAAATTGTTTTCTCTGTTTGTGTTTTGACATATTAGAAATAAAGCATCCAGCAGCATGTTATTAAACTTTCATACACAGTGTTGAGGCAGTTAAGATCAAAGCCAGGATGGACAGTAATGCAAGATGGATCAGTGGGCAAGTGATTAACCCGCCTTACACCCTGCACATAAAAGTAGGAAAAAGGATTTAGTGTTGTAATAATAATGTAATTAAAAATATTTGCATTATAATTGAAATATGTCAGCCCTGCAACGAGTTTACCACTGTCCAGGGTGTACCCCACCTAAGGCCCAAAGTCACTGGGATGGGCTCCAGTCACCCGCAACAAGCTGTAGAAAATGAATAATATATATGTGTCAATCAGGTCGTCAAAAAGAAGAACAGAACTACTGAATCTTCATTGTTCACTCCAAAATATTGTGTTTAATTTACTTTTGAACCAGTTCAATGACAAATAGTCCAACTGTGTAACATAATGGCTTACATACTGTAAGGTACGGTAAGAAAAGTATAAGCCATACCTACATACATCTGAGTTATGATCTGTTTTCCCCCAGTTTGCAATTCTAGTTCATGACACAAGACACACATTTACATTCGGAATTTCTCGGCAGCACACGTTCTCCGTTCCTGTGGCCATAGTCCTAAAACTGCAGCAAGTACACCTAAAAAGAATGGAAACAGCTAATGCTACACAGTGATTACACGATAGATACCACAGATAGAAGAGTTAGCTTGTTATTTACCAAACGGCAACGTCCTGTTGAAGTCGTCAAGGTACTTGTTTCAACATTGACGACGCATGCTCCAATATTAACCATGGATTTCATTTTATTTTAGCAAAGATATTTTACTTGTGATTTGTTATTTGAGTTACTTTACTTATTACTTATTAGATTTTCTACAATGATTTTCACTATTCCAAGTCAAACAAACTTGTGTCTTTTTCATGTTATTTTCCTGGGTCACACTGTGGTGGCGTTGTTGGTTTTTGTTTATTTCATTTCAGCGAATGTAATTTACAATAAGAGCACGTCCAGTGTCGAGGAGTGGACTCCAATCCACATCGCTGTATCCAGAGGGAACAAAGAGACACCTTTTTAAAAATCAAAGTCTGGTGTCGACCCTCTGCGCCACGGTGTCCACTGCCTCCGCTCTACGCCCCGTCTGTGAGGAGTGACAGCAGGGCAGGGCCTTCAGCACCTCCCTGGGCCCCTGTGTCATGAAGATGTAGAGCAGGCATGTCCAAACTCAGGCCCGGGGGCCAAATGCGGCCCTCAGACCAATTTTTCTTGGCCCTCAGGCTTCCCGGTGAATTGGCCCACTCTGTCCTGAGAAGTACTATTTACAGCACATTTCAGATTTTCTACAATTCTAACCTAAATAACTAACATTTTGGTGCAACACAGACCTGATGTTAAGGCACTGAGACTGAATGTAGATGTGGTGGCGCTTAAAACATCAGATAAATGCAGCTTTTTTTAACGTTTCGCAATTGATTTGTGGCCCTCCGCTTGGTCTATATTTCAATATGTGGCCCTCGATGGAAAAAGTTTGGACACCCCTGATGTAGAGGAAAGGGTCCACCAAGGGCCCCATGTACAGCAACAAGTGAGCCACCAGGCCCAGATACTCCACCGCACCTCTGACCTCCAGCACCTCCAGTAACACGCTCAGAACGTAGGGCAGGTACACAGTGGCGGACCTAGGAATTTGGGGGCCCAAGGCAAAATTAAGTCTAGGCCCCTCCTCCTCAAGTGTGATTTTCTATAACTTTTCTGCCGTGTCTCTTGCATTGTACTTGAAGGAAGCTTTTGTTGTTGTTGTTGTTGTTTTTTACAATTTTAAAGCTTGTATGTTTAAACAGTTTTAAAAAGGGGGGTTTGGGGGTCGTTCCCCAGAAAAATATTTAAGAAATCAGACCATATTTTCTGTTTGTTGGTGCATTTTAACACATATTCAGCTGATTTAAATACATTATGTTTATTTGAATTTTGATAATGTCATATTTTATTTACTATTTAGTTTGATTTCAACACATTTGACAAATTCCAAACTGTTTTATTGGTCTTTTTCTTGTTTAAAAGTACACTGCACTACTTTACTGTGAGAAAAGCAACTGTTTCCTTGTGTCTATGATGAGCTGGGCATCTGATTGGGGGCCCCTTCAGGTTGAGGGCCCAAGGCAATTGTGGCCTGTTGCCTAATGGTAAGTCCGCCCCTGCAGGTACAGGACCGTGTAGTTGGCCCAGATCGCTCCCAACCGCCCTCCTCCTCTCCGCCGTGGGACGGTTGGAGCGAGAACAGGCGAGCGCTCTCCACGAATCCAGCGCAAAAAACAGCAAGAGCGGGAACGGCGCTAACAGGGCCACCGCGAACCAGAAGGTGTAGTGTAAAACCGCCAGGGCCAACACCGCGAACGGGACGGTCCACTTGAGCGTGACGAAGAATCGGCTGGTCCTGCAGGAGGAGGAGGAGGAGGCGACGCACTGAGGGTAGGCCACCACGACATGGCGCTCCTGGGAGATGAAGAGCATGAGGTAGATGTTGGAGATCAGGCCGAAGTAGAAGATGAGGTCAGTGATGTTGGAGGAGGAGGAGAGAGCGGGAAGAGACACTTCTGAGGAGGACTGGTTCACAGCGGGACGTCCCAGGAAGCTGAAGATGTCTGAGACCAGCAGGAGCGTGATGTGAGGAGGGACTTTGCGCTCGCCTGGAAAGAAAAGAAATGGAAATATGAGGATTCACAGTAGATTATTAAGACATTTGAAATCAATTTGAGATTCAATAGTTCACATGCGTCACTGATTCACTCTGGGATTTTCACTTTTTAAATTCAATGTTTAATATATTATTTGGGGATTTTAAGAGGAGACACAACAGGCAAAACACATTTTAGTCACGTTTTTGGTCAGTTTGCTCTCTCAAATTTTAGACTTTCATGTGGAAACAAACGACATGTTTTAAACATGTTTTATTCTTCCATTGAATCCACTTCATCCATAGATTTCTCTGGGACATTGTAACTTCAAAGGACGTTTTCTTAAAATGCATTTTTCTCCCTCGAGACATAAAGATCAGCCTTAAAGTAGATCCTACACCAAACTGTACAATCTGGACTCAACAAGATTTAGACAAAACGTACAGAAGGATTTTTTTAAATATCTAATTCTAAAACTGTTTTATTGAAGTTTGAAGTAAAAAAAAAAAAAAAAGAGGCAACATTTTAATATGTAGAACAGTTTTCAGACCAATTTAGCAACTAAAGGAAATATCCCAAATCCCCTCTGTACATTTTATGTAACAAAATCAACCAAGAACTTTAAACCTTTCTCTGTCCATTTTTCAGTTTTATATGTCCTAAATATGATTAAATATTTTTAAATATGATATAAAATATTTTTTGCACACAAAAACACATAAAATGCCTCCTTTCTTCATGTAAACATTATATGATGACATTTTTTCTTCTTCTTACATTTATGTGAGTAAACTACAGAAATTTCAAACTGATATTTAAAAAAAAATAATTCCTGTTCACCTGTGTAGATTGTGTGGTTCAAGGGATGGAAGTTAGAGGTGTTTTTAACATTTTCAATTGCATTCAGGCTTAGAAAACAATATGAGCAGGTCAAACATTTAACACATTTGAAAATAAATGAATAAAAAGAAGTAACAAAGAAAGCCCTATTCAAGGTGCCACGGGGTTCAAAGAAATGGCTTCTGGGATCTCACAGAGCCAAAGTGCCTTTTTGGATTTACATATGATATGCCCAAAGAATGTTTTAGGGAAGACAGTTTCCCGAGAAACACATTAAATAAAGGTTTAGGGTGACCAAATGTGCATCTGTGAATGCACCACGTTTAATATCATTATAATTGAAAGAAGGGATACCTAAGAGCAAGTTATGAAGAGTCCAAATACACAGTCTATCCCAAAAGATGTTTGAGTAACACATGAGAAAAAGAGGTTTTTCTGTTTCAGTGTTAGACGAGCGACATTGTCCTCAGTATTAAAATGTGAATGTAAAAACTCTTTCCATGGGTAAACATTATTTAACATTTTAAGGTGAGTCACTACAGGCGAATAGGACAAAATCTCATCTTCAAGAGATCAACTTGAAAATTCTCCTGTAGTTTAAGAGAGATATATTACAAGATTTTCAGATCTAAAAACTTGTTTTTACATTTTTTGTCTAAAAGGGATGTGTATACTGTACATCAAAAAACCCTTCAGAGGTCAAATAAGAGCTTGTGGGATTGGATTGAAGACCTGCGTAAACTGTTAGAACAAACAACATTGTTTTTGTGAGTGAAGTCTGTAAAATCAAGTAAATTACCCTCTCATCCATTAGATTTAAAACGGACCAGACCCTGTTCAGCCCATTCTTTGTAATAAAAGGATTTTTTCTAATCCATATATACTATTATTCCATAGGAGTGTATCATGGGGCCAAAAATGAGGATCACATATTCATTTCTAGAACTGAAGAACTTTTCTATGGAACTTTGATAGCTGTGTGGGGACTTTGGACAACTCAAAATCACATTTGGTAAGAAATTTAATGACATCAAAACTAGAAAATATTTTTGCGGGAAGTTTGAACCACCCTGCCTACAGGGAGGAGTCACTCAGAGGAGCATATGAGCCAGAGTGCTCAGACCAGCTCTCTGATGGACAATGACTTCTGGATAGAAGCCGAAAGGTCTCGATCTTCAAACAACCCCTGAAACCTTTTCTACGATGGGACACATCTGGACGAATGAAGGATTACATCTACGGATATTTGTTACCACTATTTCAGGGTGTTTAGTAAGGCGCCTGAGGTCACAGTTACACGCACTTCGGTCTCATTTTGAGACGCTTTTACAGTTTTTATACCTGTGCTGGAGCAAATCGGACTTTACTTTATTACATTAAGTAAAAAAATGGGCACAGCGTTACAGTATGACCCAAACAGAAAGGTTTAGGTCATGACTTCATTAAAAATGTCTAATAATCTTTTAAATGAATAAATAATATTAATATAATGATGTTAAGTGTGTGAAGAAGCTCATCTCTGGCTCAGAAACTGTAGTAACAGGAAGCTGTGAATGGCTGTGAAAAGAATGATATTGTAGTTGAGCTAGACATTGTATGTGTAACTGAAATTATACAAATAAAGAAATAATTAGATTTCAAATGTTTTGCTGTTTAAAGAGCCCAAATGTTATTTATTGTTTTGTTTTTTTAGGATCACAGCCTGAAGGGTTTGGAAACCACTGGCCTTAAGGACTTTGAGATTCATAAAATATAATAATTTCTTCAAATAAAACTGTTTAAAAAGCTTTAAATATGTATATTAATATATAAGTTTATTAAATATATACATAATTATATGTATAATTGTATGTCATATTGATGATAATAAATATTTTAATCAAACTTTCCCCTGTCGTTTTCCCCCTTTGGATTGTCCAGTCATTTGTCTCCACCCAGTGGTGCACTGAGGTACTACCTCATGCTTTAGTTGTTTCAGATGATACTGTGGTTTGCAATAAACAAAATGTCAAAGTGTAAACAGTTATATTTCCAATACTGGAGCCAAGATGTGACCTGTCAGGCTGTGCAGACATCACTACAGGAAAAACTGAAGGAATAACGGCAGAATACCATTTTTTCAGTGACACAAATCCAAAAAGAAATGGTTGTTTCTGAATTCTTTGATGTTGAGAAAGCATGCGTCTGGTTTAGAAGGTCAGACCAGTGTCCCGGGACCGCAGCTGGAAATGACACACTTTGCTATCACCTGCGCAAGTATCTTTCCTCTTTCGTGCAGCTCATTGTTTTTTATGTGAATTGTCCCGGATAAAGAAACAAATAAGGCCTGATTTTGACATACGCACGTGCACCAGACGCACGCTCTGACGTCGGCGCGCACGCTGCGCTACTGTTGCCAGGTGCGTGTTTCAAACCACTGCAAACTTTGCAAACTTCGGCTGCGACAAAAACCTGCTTCTCTGAACTTCACTCAACGATTTGGACAAAAAGGAGACATAACTTTGGGACTTTTCCCGCCAGACTGTGACTGAGATCCCCCTTAATCGGACTACACACTTTGGTGAAGAAAAAACGTGAGCTTTTTCACTTTCCCTGTTCACATTCCTTATGGGATTTGACCATGTTACACAAAAGCAACAATAATTACGCACAATGGGCTTTTATCAAAGTATAGATCACGTTTACGGTAATTTTATTCAAACAAATGTGTGCTTTTGTGCTTGCCTCTCGGGCAGGAGGCTGCGGTCCATCCGGACCAGAACCTCCCGCCACAAGAACAGTTTCTATCCCTCTGCTGTTGGGCTCATGAACACTTTATAACACCTGCCACTTTAACAATATATTACAAAAGAGCTATCTATTTGCACTGCAGCATTTGCACTACTGACTGTCCAACTGTACATTTCTGTATATAGTCTTAGTCTATCTTAGTCTACTTTATTTTATTTTATCTCATTCTTAATCTTATGCATGCACATTTTATACATTTTATTATATGTTATTCATTGTTTTATGTTGCACCTTACGCCGAAGCAAGTTCCTATGTTTGTGAATTTTGATCACTGACAATAAACCGATTGTGATATCAAGTGACAAATAGCTCCTACAGCGTGTATTAAGACTCGCTCTCGGATTAAGATACAGCGGGCGTTTCTCTGTGATTCCTGGGCCGTTTACATGAGATCAAAAGTGTCAAAAACGTTTCAATCTCCTCTGATGTGAATTCTTGCCTCCTCTTTCCCCTCACTCCTCACGAGCGCTCAGGAGAGAGAGAGCGTGCGTAACGCCACGCCCCCTCTGTAAAAATGCATTTGGAAGCAAATTGTTGCTTGACTTACGACAACGTAAAAAGCATTCTACTGAAATGGTTTACAGCGTTTAATTCAGGAATCAGTAACTGCTTGTATTCATTTGTCTTCATTAAAAAAAAAAATCCATCCAACTCCATGATTTTTCGGCCCCTGCACTCACGCCAGGCGCCCACTTTGACAAAGTAAAACACACACCAAACATCACTCTGAAATGATTGGCTTGTCTGATGTTTGTGGCTGTAAACATTTGCACTGTGCACACTTAAAGAAACAAATAAGGCCTGATTTTGACATACGCACGTGCACCAGACGCACGCTCTGACGTCGGCGCGCACGCTGCGCTACTGTTGCCAGGTGCGTGTTTCAAACCACTGCAAACTTTGCAAACTTGGCTGCGACAAAAACCTGCTTCTCTGAACTTCACTCAACGATTTGGACAAAAAGGAGACATAACTTTGGGACTTTTCCCGCCAGACTGTGACTGAGATCCCCCTTAATCGGACTACACACTTTGGTGAAGAAAAAACGTGAGCTTTTTCACTTTCCCTGTTCACATTAGTCCTTATGGGATTTGACCATGTTACACAAAAGCAACAATAATTACGCACAATGGGCTTTTATCAAAGTATAGATCACGTTTACGGTAATTTTATTCAAACAAATGTGTGCTTTTGTGCTTGCCTCTCGGGCAGGAGGCTGCGGTCCATCCGGACCAGAACCTCCCGCCACAAGAACAGTTTCTTTCCCTCTGCTGTTGGACTCATGAACACTTTGTAACACCGGCCACTTTAACAATATATTACAAAAGAGCTATCTATTTGCACTGCAGCATTTGCACTACTGACTGTCCAACTGTACATTTCTGTATATAGTCTTAGTCTATCTTAGTCTACTTTATTTTATTTTATGTTATACTTAATCTTATGCATGCACATTTTATACATTTCATTATATTTTATTCATTGTTTTATGTTGCACCTTACGCTGAAGCAAGTTCCTATGTGAATTTTGATCACTGAAAATGGCAATAAACCGATTCTGATTCTGATTGTGATCTCCTTTACACGCGCCAAATGAAAAGCATTCCACCTGCAGCTGGAAACAGGCCACTGAGCCTCAAACTGTGCTACTGTGAGCACGAAAAGGCACTAAACACTCATATATTTGTTATTTAGACTGTTTCTTCTTTTTAAAATTCCCATTTTAAACATTCATAGATTTTCAAGTCCTCATATTCAACAGTCTAAATTCAGAGTGTACAATTTGCAGTGGAAAATTTCACACCAAAAACTCAAGATGCCAAGATTGACCCACTTGGACTAATCCTTGTGTGCCAGACAAATATGTGGACATTTTTCACTGCAAACTCTCACTCTGAACTTAAACTGTTGAATTTGAGGAGCTGAATATCTATTGAGTACTATTTTACACGAGAAATTTTAAACTAAGAAAAAGTTTGATTTAAAGGGTTTAAAAAGTCAACATTTAAAATTCAAAATCAGTTGAAATACATTTCTCTGAATCAGTAATAAGCATAAAGTTCTTATTTCATCTGTAAATCTATGAGGACAAACATGACTGAACAGTTTGAAATAGTTTTGTTTGGAAAAATTGAATATCAGTGTTGGTTTGGAGATCTGCAAAATTAAAAATATCATCCATATATACTTCATCTAGAATTAAAACTGAAAAAGCAACACAAATGTCTGGTATAGAGTGATATTTCTGCAATTCTGTGGTATGTGACTTTTTGGCATTGCTAAAATATTGTCTGAATATAGAAATAATGCAGATAAGTACCTAAAAATGTTCAGTTTTTCATTATCTCCCATCCCTAATGTCAACATGGAGACTGACAAAGTAGGATATTTATATTCTGCACAAATATTCACATTTATATCTACATTTTCACCCTAACATTGAAGGTTAATCTCCTGCTAAAAAGTGCACTTACAGCTACCTCAAAGAGACTATTATTATAAAATTATACACCAAAATAAAAACAATGTCAGTGTTTTCCCGTCTGTCTTCAGCTTTTAGAAATACTGCATTTGAGAGATTTCAAAGTGTGAATCCTGGCCGCTCTTTTTGTTTTTCACTCGTGGCTGGGCTTTTCTCTTGAATGGGAGCTCTGTTGGTGTCTGACACAATGTGTTCCTCTCCACAGATCTGTGTGACTCGTGCCCAGTTCCTTCAGGCGTCCAGGCGTCAGGACGTCCTGCACAGGAGCCGCCCCAGGCCCTAAGTCTACACTCACTCTCACACTCACACACAGACACACACTCACACACTCTCCCCCTCTGCTCCTCCTGCCTCCGCTATGCCCTCTGCCGCAAAGTGTCCCAGGTCTAGGCCTGGCTGTAACTCTTCCTCCTCCTCTGCTCTGCCCCCTCGCTCCTCCTCTGATCTTCCCCTTCGCTCCTCCTTCGCTGCTCTACCCCCTCGCTCCTCCCCCTTTGTTCTGCCCCCTCGCCCCTCTTCTCTCTCTGCTCGTGCCCGTCGCGCCTACTCCGCTGCTCTTGCGTGTCGTCGCTCCTCCTCCTCTGCTTGTGCCCGTCGCTCCTCCTCCTCTGTTCGTGCCCGTCACTCCTCCTCTGCTCTTCCCCCTCACTCCTCCTCCTCTGCTCTTACCCCTCTCCCCCCTCGCTCCTCCTCTGCTCTTCCCCCTCTCCCCCCTCGCTCCTCCTCTGCTCTGCCCCCTCGCTCCTCTGCTCTCCCCCCTCACTCCTCCTCTGCTCTCCCCCCTCACTCCTCCTCTGCTCTGCCCCCTCACCCCTCCCTCATCCTCTGCTCTCCCCGCTCGCCCCTCTCCTCTCTCTGCTCCTCCTGCCAAAGCCTCCTCTGCTGCTCCTGTCCCTGATCTTTCTGCCTGGAGCCGCGCTTTTTCTGCCAAGGCCACTAAGTCCCGCTCTGCTCCTTCTCAGCCTCTCTCTGCTCCTGCCCAGCCCCGCTCTGCTCCTTCTCAGCCTCTCTCTGCTCCTGCCCAGCCCCGCTCTGCTCCTTCTCAGCCTCTGTCTGCTCCTGCTGAGCCCCGCTCTGCTCCTGCCCAGCCCCGCTCTGCTCCTGCTCAGCCACTCTCTGCTCCACTGAAGGCCCCTAAGCTCTCCTCTGCTCCTCCTTCCAGGGGCCTTCAGCTCATTTCTCTTCCTGACTGTATGCTTCCTGGCTTCATCACTCATCATGGCCTTCAGACTCTCAAACATTCCTCCCCTGCTCCTGCTCAGCTTCTCTCGACTCCTGCTCAGCCCCGCTCTGCTCCTGCTCGGCAGGCTTTCAAACGTTCCGCCTCTGCTCTACTCGCTCGCCCTCCTAAGCGTCCTAAACTCAGCTGTTCTTCTGCTAAGATCTCTGAGCTGTCCGCCCCTCTTGTCCCGCAGGTGGAGGTGGAGTCTGCACCCCTGTTCCCTGGACCTAAGCCGGACTGGGTGCTGCAGATGGAGGCCTACCTGCAGGAGCGACAGCTGGACTGGAAGGACTGGAAAAGGTCAAGTGAGCCACAGAGGCCAATTTCTCCTGAACAGCCCAAGTACTTTTATTTTTAAGAACCTGATCCTTTCTCTCTTTGTTTTTCTTTGAAGGAGCAGAAGAGGAGCTGGGGGTCCACAGAGACGGCATCCAGGTCAAGGGTCATGGAGCATTTTGTAGAGCATGGAAATGTGTGTTTAGTTTGTAGATATTTATTATGTTGTAAATACTTTGACTAGGAGACTGACGGGTCCTGGAGACGCTCAGGTCCTTGGGGCAAACAGGTCCTGGAGACACACAAGTCCTGGAGACGCACAGAGACGCACAGGTCCTGGAGACGCACAGAGATGCACAGGTCCTGCAGACGCACAGGTCCTGCAGACGCACAGGTCCTGGAGACGCACAGGTTCTGCAGACGCACAGGTCCTGCAGATGCACAGGTCCTGGAGACGCACAGGTCCTGGAGACGCACAGGTCCTTGAGACGCACAGGTCCTGGAGACGCACAGAGACGCACAGGTCCTGGAGACGCACAGGACCTGGAGACACACAGAGATGCACAGGTCCTGGAGACGCACAGGTCCTGGAGACGCACAGGACCTGAAAACACACAGAGATGCACAGGTCCTGGAGACGCACAGGTCCTGGAGACGCACAGAGACGCACAGGTCCTGGAGACGCACAGGACCTGGAGACACACAGAGATGCACAGGTCCTGGAGACGCACAGGTCCTGGAGACGCACAGGACCTGAAAACACACAGAGATGCACAGGTCCTGGAGACGCACAGGTCCTGGAGACGCACAGGACCTGGAGACACACAGAGATGCACAGGTCCTGCAGACGCACAGGTCCTGGAGACGCACAGGTCCTGGAGACACACAGAGATGCACAGGTCCTGCAGACGCACAGGTCCTGGAGACGCACAGGTCCTTGAGACGCACAGGTCCTGGAGACGCACAGAGACGCACAGGTCCTGGAGACGCACAGGACCTGGAGACACACAGAGATGCACAGGTCCTGGAGACGCACAGGTCCTGGAGACGCACAGGTCCTGGAGACGCACAGGTCCTTGAGACGCACAGGTCCTGGAGACGCACATAGACGCACAGGTCCTGGAGACGCACAGGACCTGGAGACACACAGAGATGCACAGGTCCTGGAGACGCACAGGTCCAGGAGACGCACAGGTCCTGGAGATGCACAGGTCCAGGAGACGCACAGGACATGGAGACGCACATAGACGCACAGGTCCTGGAGACGCACATAGACGCACAGGTCCTGGAGACGCACAGGACCTGGAGACACACAGAGATGCACAGGTCCTGGAGACGCACAGGTCCAGGAGACGCACAGGTCCTGGAGATGCACAGGTCCTGGAGACGCACAGGTCCAGGAGACGCGCAGGTCCTGGAGACGCACAGGTCCTGGAGACGCACAGGACCTGGAGACGCGCAGGTCCTGGAGACGCGCAGGTCCTGGAGACGCACAGGTCCTGTAGATGCACAGGTCCTGGAGACGCACAGGTCCTGAAGACACACAGGTCCTGGAGACTCACAGGTCCTGGAGACACACAGTGATGCACAGGTCCTGGAGACACACAGAGACGCACAGGTCCTGGAGACGCACGGGTCCCGGAGACGCACGGGTCCCGGAGACGCACCGGTCCTGGAGAGACAAAGAGACGCAAAGGTCCTGGAGACGCACATGTCCTGGAGACGCACAGGTCCAGGAGACGCACAGGTCCTGGTGATGTGACCCTACAAAAGAGCAACAGGAGGGAAAAAGTATTGAAAGTTACACAAACACCATAAAGTACAGGTATAACATAAGTTTATCTGTTTATAGAAAAGTGTATTTATTTGTCTGTTATTCTTCCAGTCAGATTTTGACAGTGGAGAGATGGAGAGGAGGAGGAGGCTGTTATCCATGTCCTCATATAAAATACAGGTTTGTCATTGAAATATGGATTGTATATTTGTCCTTCTTCCAAGTACATTGTATAATTGTGTTTTAATAGGCATAGAAATGGGAGTGATCTCAAAGGAAAGAAGTTTTCAACTCTAAGTTCAATTTTTGTGAGTTTTTTGGGCTTTCATTTACCTTGATCTGTGTCCAGGTGTCACTGCCGTTTTTTCTGGAACCTGCTTGCCTGCCCCCCTCGATGCCCACCTTCCTGCCTGACTAGGAGCTGTGGGTCTGGGAGCTGTGGGTTGTGGGTCTGGGGGCTGTGGGTTTGGGAGCTGTGGGTCTGGGGGTTGTGGGGGTCTGGGAGCTGTGGGTTGTGGGTCTTGGGTTGTGGGGGTCTGGGAGGTGTGGCTTGTGGGTCTGCGAGCTGTGGGTCTTGGGGCTGTGGGTTGTGAGTCTGGGGGCTGTGGGTCTGGGGGTTGTGGGGGTCTAGGTGTGGATTGCGGGCTGTGGGTTCTCCTAGACCCACAACCCACACCCCCAAGACCCACACAACCCACAGCTCCGAACTCACAATCCACACCTCCCACAGCTCCCAGACCCTCAGTTCCCAGACCCACAGCCCCCAGACCCACAACAGACAGCTCCCAGACCCACACCCCACACCTCCCAGCCCCCCACAACACACAGCCCTCAGACCCACAACCCACACCTCCCAGCCCCCCACAACACACAGCCCCCAGACCCACAGCCCTCAGACTCACAACCCACACCTCCCAGACACCCACAGTCCCCAGACACACAACCCCCAGACCCCCACAGCCCCCAGAACCACAGCTCCCACACCCAGAGCTCTCAGACACCCAGCCTCTAAACCCACAACTCCCAGGCCCACAACCCACAGCTCCCATACCCCCACAAACCACAGCTACGAGACCCGCACAACTCACAGCCCCCAGACCCCCACAGCCCCAAGACCCACAACCCACAGCTCCCAGACCCACACCTCCCAGACCCCCGCAGCCCCCAGACCCACAGCTCCCAGACCCCCACAACCCCCAGACCCACAGAACCCTGACCCAGAGCTCTCAGACCCACAGCCCTCAGACCCACAGAACCCAGACCCACAGCACTCAGACCCACAGCTCCCAGGCCCACAACCCACAGCTCCCAGATCCACAACCCACTGCTCCCAGACCCACAACCCACAGCTCCCAGAGCCACAACCCACAGCTCCCAGACCCACAACCCACACCTCCCAGACCCCCACAACCCCCAGACCCACAGCTCCCACACCCACAGCTCCCAGACCCCCACAACCCCCAAACCCACAGAACCCAGACCCACAGCACTCAGACCCACAGCTCCCAGGCCCACAACCCACAGCTCCCAGACCCCCACAACTCCCAGACCCACAGCTCCCACAACCCACAGCTCCCAGACCCCCACAACCCCCAGACCCACAGCTCCCAGACCAACACCAGGTGATGTGACCCTACAAAAGTGCAACAGGACGGAAAAAGTATTGAAAGTTACACATCATAAAGTACATACATCAACACCATAGAGTACAGGTATAACATAAGTTTATCTGTTTATAGAAAAGTAGAGTGTATTTATTTGTCTGTTATTCTTCCAGTGAGATGGAACTTTTGACAGTGGAGAGATGGAGAGGAGGAGGAGGCTGTTATCCATGTCCTCATATAAAATACAGGTTTGTCATTGAAATATGGATTGTATATTTGTCCTTCTTCCAAGTACATTGTATAATTGTGTTTTTATAGGGATAGAAATGGGAGTGATCTCAAAGGAAAGAAGTTCAAATTTTGTGAGTTTTTTGGGCTTTCATTTACCTAGATCTGTGTCCAGGTGTCACTGCCCCCACAACCCACAGCCCCCAGACCCACAGCCCTCAGACTCACAACCCACACCTCCCAGAAACCCACAGCCCCCAGACCCAC
>CM033632.1:33520246-33575707 GCA_019453435.1 Rhinogobius similis
ACCCTCAGCCCCCAGACCCACAAACCACACCTCTCAGACACCCACAGCCCCCAGACCCATAGCCCTCAGACCAACAGCCCCAAGACCCACAGCCCCTAGACCCACAGCCCCCAGACCCCCAGAGCCTACAGCTCCCACACCACCACAGCCCCAGACCCACAACCCAAATCTCCCAGACCCACAGCTCCCAGACTCCCAAAACTCACAGCTCTCACACCCATGCAACCCCCAGACCCACAACCCACAGCTCCCAGATCCATGCCCCCAGACCCACAACCCACAACTCCCAGATCCCAAACCCACAGCTCTCAAACCCCCACAACCCCCAGACCCACAACCCACAGCTCACAGACAGCCAACACCTCCAGACCCACAGCTCCCACACCCACAACCCCCAGAGCCACAACCCACAGCTCCCAGACCCCCGCAACCCCCAGACCCCTACAAACCAAAGACCCAAAATTCCCAGACCCACAACCTACAGCTCCCAGACCCACAACCCACAGCCCCCAGACCCACAACCCAATGCTCCGAGACCCCCACAACCTCTAGAACAACAGCTCCCTCAGCCCCCGACCAACAACCTACACCTCCCAGACCCCCACAACCCCCAGACCCCCACAAACCAAAGACCCAAAATTCCCAGACCCACAACCCACAGCTCTCAGACCCCCAACACCCCTAGACCCACAGCTCTCACTCTCACAGCCCCCAGAGCAAAAACCTACAGCTCCCAGACCCACAGTCCCCAGACCCACTACCCACAACCCACACCTCCCAGACACCCACAACCCACA
The DNA here is from genome assembly GCA_019453435.1 of Rhinogobius similis. NCBI lineage: Eukaryota > Metazoa > Chordata > Actinopteri > Gobiiformes > Gobiidae > Rhinogobius > Rhinogobius similis. Next base: position 33,521,044 of record CM033632.1, read on the forward strand.
GCTCCAAGACCCACAAAACCCCAGACCCACGGCTCCCAGATAAACATCCCCCAGACCGACAACCCACACCTCCCAGACCCCCACAACCCCAGACCCACGGCTCCCAGATCAACATCCCCCAGACCGACAACCCACACCTCCCAGACTCCCACAACCCCCACACCCACAGCTCCCAGACTCGCAACTCACAACTCCCAGACCCCTAAAACCCACAGCCCCCGAGTTACCCCCAGAGCCCACAGCTCCCAGACCCTCACAGCCCCAGACCCACAACCCAAATCTCCCAGACCCACAGCTCCCACACCCCCACAACTCACAGCTCTCACACCCCAGCAACCCCCAGATCCACAACCCACAGCTCCCAGACCCCCAACACCTTCAGACCCACAGCTCCCACACCCACAGCCCCAAGAGCCACAACCCACAGCTCCCAGATCCATGCAACCCACAGCTCCCAGATCCCCACAACCCACTGTTCCAAGACCCACAGCCCCAAGACACACAACCCATAGCACCCAGATCCACAACCCACACCTCCCAGACCCCCACAACCTCCAGACCCATAGCTCCCAGACTCACAGCCCCCATACCCATAGCCCTCAGACCAACAGCCCCCCTGACCCCCATAAACCAAAGCTCCCAGACTCACAGCTCCCAGACCCCCACAACCCCCACACCCACAGCTCCCAGACTCGCAACTCACAACTCCCAGACACCTAAAACCCACAGCTCCCACAGCCCCAGAGCTAGCCCCAGAGCCCACAGCTCCCAGACCCTTACAGCCCCAGACCCACAACCCAAATCTCCCAGACCCACAGCTCCCAGACCCCCACAACTCACAGCTCTCACACCCCAGCAACCCCCAGATCCACAACCCACAGCTCCCAGATCCATAGATCCCAGACACACAATCCACATCTCCCAGATCCCAAACTCACAGCTCTCAGACCCCCACAACCCCCAGACCTACAAAGCACAGCTACCAGACACCCAACACCGCCAGACCCACACCTTCCACACCCACAGCCCCCAGAGCCACAACCCAGAGCTCCCAGACCCCCACAACCCTCAGCTCCAAGATCCCCACAACCACTGCTCCAAGACACACAGCCTCAAGACACACAACCCATAACACCCAGATCCACAACCAACACACACAACCCACAGCTCCCAGACCCCTAAAACCCCAGAACCACAGCTCCCAGATCAACAGCCCCCAGACCCACAACCCACACCTCACAGACCCCCACAACCTCCAGACCCACAGCCCCAAGACCCCCAGAGCCCACAGCTCCCAGACCACCACAGCCCCAGACCCACAACCCAAATCTCCCAGACCCATAGCTCCCAGACCCCCACAACTCACAGGTTTCACACCCCAGCAACCCCCAGACCCCCAACCCACAGCTCCCAGATCCATAGCTCCCAGATGCACAACCCACACACAAACAACCCACAACTCCCAGACCCCCAAAACCCCAGACCCACAGCTCCCAGATCAACAGCCCGCAGATCCCCCACAACCTCCAGACCTATAGCCCTCAGACCCACAGCCCCCAGACACACAACCCAAAGCTCCCAGACCCCCACAACCCAAAGCTCCCAGACTCACAGCTCCCAGACACCCACACCCACAGCTCCCAGACTCGCAACCCACAACTTCCAGACCCCTAAAACCCCCAGACCCACAGAGCCACAACCTACAGGTCCCAGACGCCCACAGCCCCCAGACCCACAACCCAATGTTCCCAGATCCCCACAACCTCCAGACCAACAGCTCCCACAGCCCCCAGAGTCACACCCCACAGCTCCCAGACCCCCACAACCCACAGCTCCCAGACCCACAGCCCCAAGACACACAACCCATAGCACCCAGACCCACAACCCACACCTCCCAGAACCCCACAACCGCAGACACACAGCGCCCAGACCCACAACCCCCAGACCCACAACCCTCATCTCCAAGACCCCTACACCCACAGCTCATGAATCCACAACCCACACCTCCCTGACCTCCACAGCCCCCTGACCCACAGCTCCCAGACCCACAACCCACAGCTCCCAGATCCCACAACCCACAGCTCCTAGATCCCACAACCCCCAAACCCACGGCTCCCAAAGACCCCAGACCCATAGCCCTCAGATCCACAGCCTCAATTCCCACAGCCCCCAGACCCACAACCCACAGCTCCCAGACCCTTCACAACCCACAGCTCCCAGACCCACACAACCCACACAACCCACAGCTCCCAGACCCCCACAACTTCCTGACCCACAGCTCCCAGACCCCCACAACCCCCAAACACACAGCTCCCACAGCTCCCAGAACCCCACAACCCACAGCTCCCAGACCCTTCACAACTCACAGCTCCCAGGCCCCCACAACCCACAACTCCAAGACCCCCACAACCAACAGCTCCCAGATCCACTACCCACAACCTCCAGACCCCCACAACCCACAGCTCCCGGACCCACTACCCACATTTGCCAGACCCACAACCCACAGACCCACAGCTCCCAGACCCCCACAACCCAAAGACCCACAATTGCCAGACCAACAATCTACAGCTCCCAGACCCCCACAACCCACAGCTCCCAGAACCCCACAGCCCACAGTCCCAAAATCCACAACCCATAGCCCCAGACCCAATACACCTGAAATCAATCCAAAATAAATAAAATAAAATATAAATAAGTAAAATAATCACAACTATGCTGCCAGTTCCTTCTCTTGTTTTCCTCCATTTTATTGTACAGCTCCCAGACCCGCAACCCACAGCTTCCAGGCCCCAAAAGCTCCCACACCCTCACACTTCCCAGACCCCACAGCTCCGATACCCCACACCTCCCAGACCCAGCTCCCACAACCACAGCCCCCAGACACACAACTCCCACACCCACAGCTCCCAGAACCCCACAGGCCCCAGACCCACAACCCACAGCTCCCTGACCCCCACAACCAACAGCTCCCAGATCCCCACAACCCACAGCCCCCAGACCCACAACCCACAGCTCCCAGATCCCACAACCCCCAGACCCACGGCTCCCACACCCAAAGCTCCCAGACCCACAACCCACAGTCCCCAAACCCACAATCCACACCTCCCTGACCCCCACAACCTCCAGACCCATAGCCCTGAGACTCACAGCCCCAAGACCCACAGCTCCCACACTCACAGCTCCCAGACCCACACAACCCCCACACCCACAGCTCCCAGACTCGCAACCCACAACTCCCAGACCCCCACAACCCCCAGACCCACAGCTCTCAGACACACAATCCACAGCTTCCAGACCCCCAACACCTCCAGACCCACAGCTCCCACACCCACAGCTCCCAAACCCCCGCAACCCACAGCTCCCAGATCCCCGCAACCCACAGCTCCCAGATCCCCACAACCCCAAGACACACAACCCATAGCACCCAGATCCACAACCCTCACCCACAACCCACACCTCCGAGACCCCCAAAACCCCAGACCCACAGCTCCCAGATCAATAGCCCCCAGACCCACCAGAACCCCACAACCCACATCTACCAGATCCCAAACCCACAGCTCTCAGACCCCCACAACCCGCAGACCCACAGCTCTCAGACACACAACCCACAGCTGCCAGACCCCCACAACCCCCAAACCCACAGCTTTCAGACACACAACCCACAGCTGCCAGACCCCCAACACCTCCAGACCCACAGCTCCCACACCCACAGCCCCCAGAGCCACAACCCACAGCTCTCAGACCCCCGCAACCCACAACCCCAAGACATACAACCCATAGCACCCAGATCCACAACCCACAAACATAACCCACACCTCCGAGACCCCCAAAACCCCAGACCCACAGCTCCCAGATCAACAGCCCCCAGTCCCATAACCAGTCCCACAACCATCCAGACCCATAGCCCTCAGACCCACAGCCCCAAGACCCCTACAACCCAAAGCTCCCAGACTCACAACACCCAGACTCGCAACCCACAACTCCCAGACCCCTAAAACTCCCAGACCCACAGCTCCCACACCCATAGCCCCCAGAGCCACAACCTACAGCTCCCAGACACCCGACACCCACAGCTCCCAGACACACACCTCCCAGACGCCCACAACCCACACCTCCCAGACACCCACAACCCCCTGACCCACAACCCACAGCTCCAAGACCCACAAACAACCCTTCCCAAATCCACAAACCTCACCTCCAAGACCCCCACACCCACTGCTCCCAGACCCACAACCCACAGCCCCCAGACCCACAACCCAATGCTCCCAGACCCATAGAACCCCCAGACCCACAACCCACACCTCATAGACCCCCACAACCCCCAGACCAACAGCTCCTACAGCCTACAGCCCCTGACCCACAACCCACACCTCCCAGACCCCCACAACCCCCAGACCACCACAAACCAAAGACCCACAATTCCCAGGCCCACAACCCACAGCTCCCAGACCCCCAAGACCCCCAGACCCACAGCTCTCATTCCTACAGCCCCCATAGCAACAACATACAGCTCCCAGACCCACAGCCCCCAGACAAACTACCCACAGTCCCCAGACCCACTACCCACAACCCACACCTCCCAGACACCAACAACCCCCAGACCCACAACCCACAGCTCCAAGACCCACAAACAACCCTTCCCAAATCCACAACCCTCACCTCCATGACCCCCACACCCACTGCTCCTAGACCCACAGCCCCCAGACCCACAACCCACAGCTCCCAGATCCCACAACCCCCAGACCCACGGCTCCCACACCCAAAGCTCCCAGACCCACAACCCACAGTCCCCAAACCCACAATCCACACCTCCCTGACCCCCACAACCTCCAGACCCATAGCCCTGAGACTCACAGCCCCAAGACCCACAGCTCCCACACTCACAGCTCCCAGACCCCCACACCCCCACACCCACAGCTCCCAGACTCGCAACCCACAACTCCCAGACCCACACAACCCCCAGACCCACAGCTCTCAGACCCACAGCTCCCAAACCCCCGCAACCCACAGCTCCCAGATCCCCGCAACCCACAGCTCCCAGATCCCCACAACCCCAAGACACACAACCCATAGCACCCAGATCCACAACCCTCACCCACAACCCACACCTCCGAGACCCCCAAAACCCCAGACCCACAGCTCCCAGATCAATAGCCCCCAGACCCACCAGAACCCCACAACCCACATCTACCAGATCCCAAACCCACAGCTCTCAGACCCCCACAACCCGCAGACCCACAGCTCTCAGACACACAACCCACAGCTGCCAGACCCCCACAACCCCCAGACCCACAGCTTTCAGACACACAACCCACAGCTGCCAGACCCCCAACACCTCCAGACCCACAGCTCCCACACCCACAGCCCCCAGAGCCACAACCCACAGCTCTCAGACCCCCGCAACCCACAACCCCAAGACATACAACCCATAGCACCCAGATCCACAACCCACAAACATAACCCACACCTCCGAGACCCCCAAAACCCCAGACCCACAGCTCCCAGATCAACAGCCCCCAGTCCCACAACCTACACCTCCCAGACCCCCACAACCTCCAGACCCATAGCCCTCAGACCCACAGCCCCAAGACCCACAACCCACAGCCCCAAGACCCCTACAACCCAAAGCTCCCAGACTCACAACACCCAGACTCGCAACCCACAACTCCCAGACCCACAGCTCCCACACCCATAGCCCCCAGAGCCACAACCTACAGCTCCCAGACACCCGACACCCACAGCTCCCAGACGCCCACAACCCACACCTCCCAGACACCCACAACCCCCTGACCCACAACCCACAGCTCCAAGACCCACAAACAACCCTTCCCAAATCCACAACCCTCACCTCCATGACCCCCACACCCACTGCTCCTAGACCCACAGCCCCCAGACCCACAACCTACAGCTCCCAGACCCACAACCCACAGCCCCCAGAGCCACAACCCACAGCTCCCAGACCCCCACAACCCACAGCTCTCAGACTCACAACCCACAGCTCCCAGACACCCGACACCCACAGCTCCCAGACACACACCTCCCAGACGCCCACAACCCACACCTCCCAGACACCCACAACCCCCTGACCCACAACCCACAGCTCCAAGACCCACAAACAACCCTTCCCAAATCCACAAACCTCACCTCCAAGACCCCCACACCCACTGCTCCCAGACCCACAACCCACAGCCCCCAGACCCACAACCCAATGCTCCCAGACCCATAGAACCCCCAGACCCACAACCCACACCTCATAGACCCCCACAACCCCCAGACCAACAGCTCCCACAGCCTACAGCCCCTGACCCACAGCTCTCATTCCCACAGCCCCAGAGCAACAACATACAGCTCCCAGACCCACAGCCCCCAGACAAACTACCCACAGTCCCCAGACCCACTAACCACAACCCACACCTCCCAGACACCAACGACCCCCAGACCCACAACCCACAGCTCCAAGACCCACAAACAACCCTTCCCAAATCCACAACCCTCACCTCCATGACCCCCACACCCACTGCTCCTAGACCCACAGCCCCCAGACCCACAACCTACAGCTCCCAGAGCCACAACCCACAGCCCCCAGAGCCACAACCCACAGCTCCCAGACCCCCACAACCCACAGCTCTCAGACTCACAACCCACAGCTCCCAGACCCCCAACACCCCCAGACCCACAGCTCCCACACCCACAGCCCTCAGAGTCACCACCCAAAGCTGCCAGACCCCCGCAACCCACAGCTCCCAGATCCCCACAACCCACTGCTCCAAGACACACAACCCATAGCACCCAGATCCACAACCCACACCTCCCAGACCCCCAAAATCCCAGACCCACAGCTCCCAGATCAACAGCCCCCAGACCCACAACCCACACCTCCCAGACCCCCACAACCTCCAGACCCATGGCTCCCAGACCCACAGCCCCCATACCCATAGCCCTCAGACCCACAGCCCCAAGACCCACAGCCCCCAGACCCCCATAACCCAAATCTCCAAGACTCACAGCTCCCAGACCCCTACAACCCCCAGACCCACAGCTCCAAGACCCACAAACAACCCTTTCCACATCCACAACCCTCACCTCCAAGAACCCCAGACCCACAACCCACAGCTCCCAGATCCACAACCCACAGGCCCCAGACCCACAACCCACAGCCCCAAGACCCACAACCAACAGCTCCCAGACCCACAACCCACACCTCCCAGACCCCCGCAGCTCCAAAACCCTCAGCCCCCAGACCCACAAACCACACCTCTCAGACACCCACAGCCCCCAGACCCATAGCCCTCAGACCAACAGCCCCAAGACCCACAGCCCCTAGACCCATAACGCAGAGCTCCCTGTCCCACAACCCACACTTCCCAGACCGCAACAACCCCCAGCTCCCAGCCCCCCAGCCCCCCAGAGCCCACAGATCCCAGACCACCACAGCCCCAGAGCCACAACCCAAATCTCCCAGACCCACAGCTCCCAGACTCCCACAACTCACAGCTCTCACACCCATGCAACCCCCAGACCCACAACCCACAGCTCCCAGATCCATAGCTCCCAGACGCACAACCCACACCCCCAGACCCACAACCCACATCTCCCAGATCCCAAACCCACAGTTCTCAGACCCCCACAACCCCCAGACCCACAGCTCCCAGACACCCAACACCTCCAGAGCAACAACCTACAGCTCCCAGACCCACAACCCACAGCTCCCAGACCCTCACAACCCACAACCCACAGCCCCAAAACTGACAACCCATAGCCCCAGACCCAATTCACCTGAAATAAATAAAATATGAATACGTACATTAATGGCAAGTATACTGCCAGTTCCACAGCCCACAGCCCCCTGACCAACAGCGCCCAGATCCACAACCCACAACCTCCGTCTCCCAGACCCCTACAACCCCCAGACCCACAGTTCCCAGACCCACAGCCCCCCAGACCCACAACCAACAGCTCCTAGACCCCCATAACCCACAGCTCTGAGACCCCCACAACCACAACAGCCATCCTGAGTCTATGCCTGTTTACTTTTGGGTGAGGCCTGTTTTTGGTTCTTGTGTTTATTTATTGTTCTGTTTTGTTAAATGTCTTTTTTGTCCTATTTTCTGCAGCACATCCATAACCTCATAATGGCACGTTTTCCTTTCCACTTTTAATCAGTTATATCGTAAAATAGCATAGTTTTGAGGTAACGTAAACCAGAGGGCGGTCAGCTCAGCAACGGCCAGAATCTCACTCCAAGGTTTGCTGAACAGTTGGCAGCCCTGTGCCTGAATTGGTAATATTTTAATAAGACGACTTCTGATTTTATTTTCTTGGTTAAAAAGTAAGACCCTCGGACCTGTAGTTTATAACTGGCTTGTTAGGCCATATTTTTCAGACTGGACATATTTAACATATATAAAAGTCCCCCCACTATCTGAGGGAACAAACAAACAAAGATGTATGTTTTGAGTTGGTAGACATTTTTAGCTTTTAGCTCAATTGATATCTTAGAACACCTCAAAATGCCTTATTTCTTTCTCAACAAAAAATCTGGCAACCCCAAGTGCCCTACCCACACCTTGTACATTCCGGAAGTAAATTTTCCATTCATTTTTCTCACATTTAAAAAAATTAAAGTATTAAAGTACTCCTTTAAAAATGTACTGTAAGAATAAAAAGTAGAAGGTATTATTTTTGGGTTGGAGAACCGTTAAAGCATCAAATTATAATTTTGATTTAATTTATTCTGTGTTTTAGTCATTATAGACATCATTTTTCAATGTTTTTTCTTGTATTTTTTTGCTCAGAAGGAACTGGAAAATAAAAGTTGTGCTAAAAATAAACCTTTTCAGGAGGTCTTAAGAAAATATACTTTTACTTTTCAGTCCCATTCAAAAAATGTAGTAAAAGTACAGATACATGCTCTGAAATGTATTGAAATAAAAGTAAAAATGATCTACTGTAAAATGTACCATAAACCATACATACCTAAAAAAATATATTTCAGTACTTATACTTTTGTTACTTTCCACCAGTGTTTTTTGGGCTAAAAGTAAACGCGTTATTTTACATTAGTTACCACCACATAGCTGGTTAGCCTCTGTGTGTCATGTCGTGACATGTCATGTCGAAATCCTTTTTTTTTTTTTTTTATTTCATGCTTTAACTCGCAAAAACAGTTCTTTCAGCAAAATACAACAAAAAACAAAAAAAATTCCAGTTGAGATACATAAAGGAACCAAATCTTCATAGAGTATTTTTCTAAATCCCTGGTTTACATGTGGGCGGGGCGGACGGGTGAGCTCCGTGGCGCCAACAGTGAGTGACACAGTTTAGCGCGAGGCCAGCAGGTGGTGGTAGTCTGCACGAGGAGGAGCCGTGCGCGCGGGCGGGGGCACACATGAAAGGAGCCGACAGGGGGCTGGTCAGCGCGTGGACAGTGATAGTGAGAGAGGAAACGGAGCGGAGCGGCATGGACGGACAGCCGGAGAAGCCACGCGCGCACCGGGAGCTCCAGCCGTGTCGCTGCACCGAGGAATGACTCCGGACCAGAGAGAGACTGGGACCAGGGCTGGGATTTAAACTGCAAATCAGAGAACATTTTTCACGTGAAAGATCCTCCGTAAATTCAGGTTTTTACATCGCAATGGGGTAAGTTGTTAAAACACAGTTGGCAGCTCTGTTTCAGACCATTGTTGTTTGTAGCCTAATTATTTGTCCTACTTTTGTGTTCAGAGATGTAAATAGAAACTCTAAAATAATGAGCTACGAATATTTTTTTTTGTTCAAAATCGTAATAATAATGTGCAGATGTGCAGTTTTATACAGGAATGGGCTGCTCCTTGAATGTTTCTTTTCTTTGCAGAAAAGAATTCTTCTAAAATGTTCACTCACCACAGAGACAGGTAAGGAAAGACATCTTAAAACAGAGGCTAATACATACTTCATGTATCCATGCATAGTTGACAGTGACTGTAGTTACGTGCTCACTCTAAATGTCATTATTATCAGATGTTTGGATTTCTTTCTGATACGTAGTGATCCCTCTGATTACTCGCTTAAGATTTTGTGGTTTGCATGTAATCCTAAAGTTCCAGAAATCAGATCATATGTAAATACACATGTGAACATGCCAGTGTCTCGTACAGCAGCAGGTAGGCTGTCTGCACGGCCCAACTGTAGAGCAGGCCTGTGGAGGATGCTCAGAGGGGAAAGTCAGAACACTACAGCAAGTTCACTCTCAGAAACATGAACGGGAAACTTTTGTGGATCAAGCATTTCCAACAATGAAGCTGTTGTTTAAACATACATGCAGTGTATATTTTGTAAGATTGCACCATCTGCCGATATCGACCAATAAAATGTAGCTTTCCTTACTATTACTTCAACATGTTGTCAAAGCTTCCTAAAGGATTATAAGTTGCTAGTACCATTTATCATAATAATGCTAATGATATTGTTTGTACATCACATGTACATTACTATAACTTTGCAACTGCAAAACCTTGTTAAATAAATTCAGTGACTGAATTCTGTAGATTGTGAGGTTTAAAAGGTGGTCTCACATGTCAATATTTACCTTGTATGTTCTCCAAATTGCTTTTTGGAGTGTTGGATCAGTTTAGGAAGATAGGGAATCAATAGCCGATCCATTATGTTTTCTAGTATCAGCACTGATATGGATGTCTCCTTAAAAGCTATGTCAGAAGATGAATAGATGTCAACCTTTAAGATATAAAATTATAATTTTATGTCATATAACTAATAATGGGGCTGGGCGATGAGGCAAAAAAAAATATTATCACGATTTTCTTGGGGCCAGATCATGATTTCGACGTAATCACGATTGTGTTCACTTTGTGTTTTTCTATTGCCTTTTATAGAGCTGCGCAGTTTAGGAAAAATATCTAATTGTGATTTTTCTGACCAGTGCGATTGCGATTTATGTTTTAATAATTGGATTCTGTTCAAATTCACATTTTAAACACAATTTTGTCGCTTTTTGTCGTTTTTGTCACGTTCAGTTGTGTGTGTCATATTTAAACGAGTCTTGGTCACTTTTAGTCACTTTTTTGTCGCTCTTTCACACATTTCTTTATCGCTTTTGGTTACACTTTCGTAGGAACATGTTTGTACAAATCCAATCACATTAAAACAAGACATTTTGTTGTTTGTGGATTTGGTTTAATTGTGCAACTCTGGCCTTTAAGAGGTAAATAAAGTCATCTGCTCAGGAGAAAAAGTGTGTTTGAACAGACAGCTGCATTAAAGACAGAAACAGTGAATCCCGATACAACAATTTCACAAAAACAGAAGTTAATTTTCTGACTGAAGGTAGGTTTGGACCTCGCTGTGTTATGTATTGAGCAATAAGCGTGGTTTCGATTGATCGCATGACATTGGTGGCGTGACGGCTTCATACAGATGCTATTTAACGCTGCTCATCATGGATTAGTTTATGTCCATATGTTTGAAACTCCTGCCCTCTTCACTGCAGACACCACACAGAAAACCTCCCCTTCTAAAGCACTGCATACACTAAATACTGTACGTGCGACAGCTGCATTAGGATTTAGAGAGTGAAGATTACTATAGATTGGGTCCTTTATCCTGGGGTACAGGGTTAGCCTCTGTCCAATCAGAATGGGCGCTGTGCATACTGACAGACCCCCCTTAAACCCAGAGAGATCGTCCATCTGCTGGGGTCATCATCAAACCACTGGGTGATAGTTCTTGCTTGGAAGTCCAACTACACATAAGTATTGCTGTAAGAGCTCAATTCGATGTATTCAATTTAAAATACCCAAACTGGAGTAATAATCCATGAATAAATCTGCACGTAGACCCTCAGTCGTCCAACTGGGTTTCAAAGAAAATAGAAACTCGGCTAAAGTGTTAAGAGTGAAGACATTTCGCCTCACATCCAAGTAGCTTCTTCAGTTGGTCTGACAGAGGATTGGTGAGTGACTGCCTTATATCTGTCTGAAGGGAGGAGCTAACTACACAGAAACTAACACAACTTAATTAATTTCTTAATTTAACTAAGTATCTGTAGTTAGTTAAGTCTATCTAAGACATGAACTGTCACTTGAGTCATATTTAGCATAATCATTTATTCCACTAATCCTACTTTTATTAGCATACTCTGATTAGGCCTTTTGTTTCCTTTGTTTTCGTTTAGGCGTGAGTATGAAGGTGTAAATTGGTGATAAGTTGTACCTTACACAGGGTGTACAGCTTATGCAAGGCAGGTTCAGCACATATTCTGTGCGGGTTACTTCAAGATTGTCTGTTGCGCCAACTGTGGTGCACTGGGGTTCGTATTTGACCAATCCAGTTCCGCTTCACATGAATTTCCACAAGAACACTTGTCTAATGACTTGTAAACGGCTCCATACAGCTGTGGTGACCAGGAAAAATTGACTTCTTGCAGATTCCTTGTGCAGACTTGCCATGCTCCGAAGTTAGTGTAACAGAATGCTTTAGTTTTAATCACTCAAGAGTCCAATCTCACCTGCCTCACAGTCAGTGTGCACCTATCGTTAGACCACTGCTATTCAGGGAAGGATTGTCTTTACTGACCATTTGTGCCTCTGACCGCTCTGTCAGGTGAACTGAAGAAGCTACTTGCATGAGTGTCGAAACGTAAACTCTGCCCAGTTGAAAAACCCAGTAATAATTTGGCCTGTTTAGCACGTTTAAGCATATTCAGCGACATTTTAACAAAGAAAGATTGATCAGCGTTTTGCACCACTTCAGTAAAAGCTCTACAAATGTCTTGCAACACCTCACTTATCTGTAGCCTGCGTGGTCTTTTGTTTTCTTTGTAGACTATTTTATCACCATAGGGTCATCTGTCCTCTGGGTTTGACCATTCTTCATAGCAGCGCCTCAAGGCAAGCAGTCAGGAGCAGTGCCCAGGGACCCATCTCCAGGGGCCTCTGGTCAAGAGTACTTATCTAGAGGATTTAGCCTACTTCCACTTAATTTAAATGATAAATAAAGTAGGGCTGCACAATATATCCAAAAAATATCGTTATTGCAGTTGTTGTTACATCGCAAAGATGGGCGATAATTTCTAATAGTTAAATGCATTAATCTTGCGTTGTGTCCTTGTGCGCCCAAGATTGTTTTTACTTCACTTTTTTACAGCACTTTACTACTTTTACCGTTCAGATTCAAATGTTCACCCCCAAAAGCTCAGTTTTGCAAAATACAGAAGTGAATGTTGAAGTGTTTTTAGTTAAACCTCTTGCTTCAAAAATGCTCATAACTTTTTCCACTATTTCATACAAACATAAACAAAAGTGAATTAAATCTCGGAAATGTTTAAAATGCCTGAGTAATGCATTTTTATGGTTTCAGAGTAATGGACAAAGGGACGCTAGGTTTTAACACTCACAAGGTCTCCAATGTGTGTGTGTTTGTACCTGAGCTGCTATATTTTAAAGTAAGAGTTGAGTTTTGAGTTGAGTTTTTACCTGGAAAAGTAAAATATATGCAAATGAGGGAAAAATATGGTGATAATGTTGTTATTGCAATACTTGACTGCCATATCGCCTATCGCACTCATTTCCCTTATCGTGCAGCCCTAAAAAAGTTTATAGATTGTTATAGGTTCAACTGTTGCTCAATACTTTTTCCACATACACTTTTTACGTACAGTATACTTTTTGTTCCAATCAACAATACTTAAGTGGATATTTAATATATTCAATACATGCAATAATTAAAACATACAAAATCGTGTCAGAAGAACAACACATTTTGGTCCAGTCTCACCAAATCGTTCTGTCAGGTTACGTTGGTGAAGTCTCACCACAGAGCCCGTGTCTTCAGCGCTCAGCAGGTGGCCATTATTCTCATCTAAAAAGTACTGCGAAAGTTCACACTCCGGGAGCTCTGGTGGATTTGTGTGTCACTAATGGGGTCAGAGAGAGAAAAGTACAGTGACTGGCCAAATAATGGAGTTCTTTTGGGAACAATTCACTCCTGAGTCTGTGTGTCCTGGTTTGGAGGAGACCCAAGCTGATGGAAGCTGTGGTGCAACTTTTGGAAAAACTTGTTACCACGACATAATTCCCACAAGAGACAAGAGATTGGATCAAGACAAGATGTTGACAAAATTAATAGTTAAATTAATTTTGGAGCTACAGCTTCTCAATAGGCCTGTCACGGAAAATGTAACTGTGATATTTGCCCACATCCTTGAAGAGCAACTGGTACGTTATCGGACTATTTGATCTGATCCAATGAGCACTCAGGGCCCCTTTTCGTCTGTAACTGTGATATATTGCCTTAGAAAATATCAAAATAAACAAAAATATATTGAAACTAGTTTATGACACTGACTCAAAAGCCTCAAAACCTTGTACAGTTTTAATACATTATGTTAAAGGGCTGAGCTGCAACAAATAAAGAGCAGAAAGAACAAGAACCAGCAATAGAAGACATTTATGCAACACTCTACAGCGCAAATTCTTTCATATTACTAAAAACATAATAAAAATCTCCAACAGAAATGTACAAAACATATTGCTCCATCCATCATTTATTGAATGATTAGTCGATTTAGTACTTATCTACTTATTAACTAATGAAGAGCAAATATTTGTTACAATCAAGACTAAAACAGGACTAAACCAGGGACTAAAACATGACTAACCTAGGGACAAAATCAGTTCTAAAGCAAGACTAAAACAGACTTAAAGAGCGACTATAACGGGACTAAAAGAGCGACTAAAACAGGGACAAAACCAGGACTAAAGCAAGACTAAAACAGACTAAAAGAGCGACTATAACGGGACTAAAAGAGCGACTAAAACAGGGACAAAACCAGGACTAAAGCAAGACTAAAACAGGGACTAAAACAAGACGAAACCAGGACTAAAGCGGGACTAAAACAGGGACTAAAACGGGACAGGGACAAACCCAGGACTAAAACAAGACTAAAAGAGGGACTAAAGCAAGACTAAAACAGGTTTTCACTAGGGACTAAAACAGGACTAAAGCAAAACTAAAACAAGACTAATCCAAGGACAAAACCACAATATCATCACACAGAATATCAATATCAGGAAACTCAAAAAATGTGTTGCCCAGCGCTACTAGTACAATATTTTTATGACAAAAACAATTGTGAATGGGTGCAAGCTCTGAGGTTATTAAACAGTGCACACTTCTGTCTTACATGTATTGAAGGCTATTACTATTTTGCCTCAAACAACCCCAATTTAACGACAATAACAACTCTGTAACAGTGTATTTCTCCTGTAGTTTATGAAAGCCTTTTAAAGTGCCTGTTGTGTTGTGGCAGGGAGCAGCCGATCTTCAGCACACGGGCTCATGTGTTCCAGATCGACCCGGCCACCAAGAGGAACTGGATTCCTGCCAGCAAACACGCTGTGACCGTGTCCTTCTTCTACGACGCCAACCGGAATGTGTACCGCATCATCAGTGTGGGCGGGACTAAGGTCAGCCACACGCGGATTAGACCTATGCAATCCTGTCCTTAAGAATCAGGGTCATCCATCTAAAGCTCCATACTAATACTCCAACAGTGTGAGACTACTACATCATTCATATACTCTGTCAGTTACATGGTTTCTTAATGGTTTCCTAATATAAAACTCATTTCCCCTCTGTGTGAATCATTAAAAATGCAGAACGGACGTTAGTGACTTTGGGGATAGGACCTATGGTTTGGTCTCAGATTACTTCACAACATTCTATTGCATATGCAGTGCCACAGGTTGTCGGAGGCCCAGGCGATCAGTGCGTATGTAAGCACAACCAGTGCTTACAAACCTAAATGAATATGAACTTGTCCTGCTGTTGCCTCTAAAGTGAGGACAGCAGCTGCAGCCAGTGTGAGACATGCAGCGCATCTGTGCAGTTTTGTGAATGAACCTGCTTCTCTGAACACACACCACTCGGCACAGCAGCCAGTGTACCCAACAGCGATAAAATCCCTTTTCTGAGTTCAGATCATTCTAGTTATGAGAAGAGTCTTGCCCCTGATTTGTAACTGTGTGACAACATTTAATCTTAAAACTACATTTTCCAACAAACATTTAGATCAAATTTTGTGCAGTATTATAAATAAAGTTTTAGAAATCTCCACATTTCATAAAAACCTAAAGCGATAACAGCCTGTCTGTGGTAAGAGTAGCAGCTGTCCATTGCCTCTCAGACTGGACAGAGGATTGATCTCTTCTCGGCACCTCTGTTTGACCCACATTAGCTTGTCCCAGAAGCGCTGTGGCCGGGGCTCAGAGCTGGTGTCTGGCTCGCGTCGTAATCTGCTGCAGCGCCGGTGAACACAGACGCACAGAAGGCATGTAATCATCACTGCGGGTGGAAAGTAGGAGCAGGCAAAAGGCTGTAAGCTGCTGCCCCTGCCTGCCAGGCTTTTCAAACTAGTGATTATTACACAAAGAAAGTGACGTCAAGAGCATTAAAATAGTTCTTAAAATCTCAAATATTTATCACCACGTGTTGGAGGGGAAGATGGAACTTTATTGTCAAAAAGGTGATGAAGCTGGACAAAAGGATACAGCAAGATCGAGGGACGTGTCTGCGAAAAAAGCTTATATTTAGAACCTGTGTTTCTCTGTTACTGTTCTCTGTGAGCATACATGTCATTCCCAGTTTATCCTGCATCAGATGTGTCTTTTTAAAAGTTAATACTAGTAAGTTCAGTGGAAATGTAACAGCAGTTATTCTAAAGAGGTTTCTTTATGTTTACAAAATGATCATAAAAAATTTTTTTTACTTTACCACTTTACTGGATACAATGGGCTCCATGCACAGTAGAGGTCAGTATTAGCGTCACTACTTCCTGTCCAATTCATGCATACATAAAACAAGCAAGTAGTCTTTACTTTAATAATATTGACCTATATCACAGTCAAATCGAAAATTCAATTTGAAAGGTTGGAAAAGACTAATTGCAGCCTTTAAGCAACAAACTTTCCTCTAAATATTATGGATTTTTATGTGTAAAACCTGCTAAACCCTATAGTTAAGACCTCTACAAACATGTTTCTGAAATGCATGGTTTTCTTGTCATGTTTAGGTTGTTCATGTTCATGTTTCTCCATTACATTCTGTATAAACCTGATGTACTCGTCACTTGTGTTGTAGGCCATTATCAACTGCAGTGTGACCCCCAGCATGACGTTCACTAAAACGTCTCAGAAGTTTGGGCAGTGGGCGGACACTAGAGCCAACACGGTGTACGGGCTGGGCTTCGCCACTGAGCAGCAGCTGCATCAGGTACAGCAACGTCCAGCATCATCAAGCTGGCTGCTATCATTCAGGCTTTGTTAAAGGAAAAATAGTATGCATGTTTTGTATTCTTATTAGCCTTTAAACATGCCCCTGAGTACCTTAAATTTGCCATCTCATGTTTTGAAACCAAAAAAGTGGTTTATAGACTAACATTTTTCTCGGCAGTTTACTTTGCTTAAAGGACATATATTATCCTCCATTTGTGTTATTATTGTCCTTTAAACATGCTTTTGGGTAACTCTGCTTTGGCCAGCCATATCGGAAATTGATTTAGCGCTCTATCTACTGGCTGCAGAGGGAATTTCATAGGGGAGATAAACAAAGCAAGCTTGCCCCTGATATGTTAGTGCAGGCGCAGAAATGCCGAGTCTGATTTATGAACTTAAAAGCAGGGCAGAATATCTTGGAGCTCTACCTTTGATGTCATAAATCTGGAAAAATAATTGAGAGGCTTAGAGCAGTTACTAAACAAGATTCATCAAACAACAGTGAATCAAGCTAAATACAACTCCAGGTATGTTTTGATGAGGGAACAATGTTATAACATGCTCAAAAACAAATAAATTAAGCATAATATGTGGCCTTTAAGTCAGAGTAAAGTTTATGCTCATTTGTTGTCCTACTTATATGTAGAGTATTCAGTGAAATGTTCTTGTTAGAAGATTTGCTTGCAATAGGCTTGGTCTGTAGTCAAGCCTATGGCAGTAAAAGCAGAACCCAGCAAAGCAGGGTTTGGACGTTTGAGATGAAAACTCATTTTTTGGTTTAGAATGACACAGAAATTGAAGTCTTCTTTTTGTCTATAAGTTCTAAAGTCTGACTCAAAAGTCACATCTGTCTGCCTTTCTTAAGAAACTATAAAATTGATCAACAATTGACATGGATCAATATGAACAAAAAAATCCATCTTGCCCAGTCCTTCTCCTTTGGATACGTTTTTTATTCGAACTACTATAGCAATTGGGTTGTCCTGTTTTAGACCTGGTGTAACCCTAGTTTAGACCAGAGACAGACCTGTTATAGGCTTAGTTTAGATCTGGTGGTACTTTGAATGTTAAACAGCAGCGAGCACCCTGCCTCAGCATAAGTGTTCTGACATTGATTGCCAACTTTGACAAAGTTGCAAATCTCTCTCCCTACTATCTGTAAGTTTAACTAAGGAAAAAAAAAATGAAATGAGGACATTTTCTGTTTATAGAACAAGAAAAAGTGAGTGCTTCAAAGGATAATCTTTGGCAAAGGACGTGAAAACAGGCGCTCAGCAAGGACAAGGCTTCTAGAACTTAGCAAATAGTGAACATGACCACGCTGACATAAAACGTACAATTGAAAAACATTAAAAGGTGGTCAAAGAAGTCCGAGGCACTCTGTTTTGTAAAAAAAATTAAAAGTCCTTTATTTCTTACATGGGACGAGTCAACGCGTTTCGACACAGGCGTATCTTCATCAGGGCGTTTGTTTTCTGCCTTCTGTTTACATTCTATTATTTCTTGATCAAACTCCAGACTAAGACACATGTATGTTCTCTCTTTGACAGTTCTCAGAGAAGTTCCGGGAGGTGAAAGATGCAGCTCGTTTGGCCAGAGAGAAGTCCCAGGACAAGGACCTGGCCAACACCGCACTGACCATTGCCGCCCCTCAGGTGAGCCCCTGCCAGAAACTCACAAGTAAAAAGAGCTCAAGATCTAGAATGTGAATACTTATTTAAGAAGTGTGGAGGACAGTCACATACTCTAGTTTCTTATGTAAATAAAACTGAACAGGAAATCACATTAAAAGTGATGGAAATATAATAAAAGTTTGATTAATAGAGTTTTTATTCAGTTTTTATATATTAAAATCGATATATTACTGTAGTCGGGCTATTCAACAAAATTTTCCTGAGGACCAGATTTTACAGAGATGCACAACCCACCACAGATTGGTGTCGCACAAAATGTCTCCAACACTGGATCTGTGATAATGATGAGAATAAGGGGTGGGACAAGATCTCGTGTCTCGAGATCTCCCGAGATTGAAATGCCTCACGTTTGTTTGAGCACCCACAGAGTGCTTTAATACGTTGTTTTTTCAGTACAATTTAAGAGAATATCCAAACCCCATTGTTCTTTATTGTCTTATAATGCCATATTTCATTTGTAAAACAGAAAACTTACCAAAGGAAAGCTTGCATTTTCTTAAATTTGTTTTAGAAGGAGTAACACAACTTAGATTTTTGTTACAATACAACTATGAAAATCTCGTCTCGTTCTCGTCTTGTCTCGTGACCCCAATCTCGTGACCTGTCTTGTCTCGTAAAAATTCGGTCTAGTTACACCCCTAATGATAATATAATAATAGCCACTATATTAGATTTTTGTGAAAATATATTCAAAAGGCTTTACCAACATTGCTCTGCCAAATTGCAAGTCCAGTAGTGAACCAGAGTTATACTATGAACTTGTCCTGCTGTTGCCTCTAAAGTGAGGACAGCAGTCGGTTCTAAAGTTCTAAAGTACAAGTAAACAAGAACCAAATCAGGACTAAACTAGTACTAACCCAGAAATGAAACCAAGTCTGAACAAGAAACAAGAAAAAAACCTGCATTTGAACATTCTGATGAAACAGCATTGTAAAGGGTCTATTCACCTTATTCCGCCCCGCCCACTTTTGCCTCTTTTTATGTTTATGATCCACGCTCTTGTAGTAAAGGGACTTCCGGTTTGACGCTAATGGTGTTCGTGCAAATGGCGAACGAGGGAAAAGTCTCTTGCTAAAACATTATATAAAATAGATTTCTTTGTCTAAAATGTTTAATGAACACGTGCAAAAATAAGTCAGCAACGCACCGATTTTCTGGGCAGCTTGAAGACGTCTATTTAGTCTATGTAGAACTAATTTTCTGTTGTATGTAAACTACAACGGAAAAAGATGGCGGCGCGTACAGCAACTTCTGGAATAAGGTGAATATCAGAACTGTAAGACCACATGCTACTATTAAAGAAGCTACATTATTTTGTTAAATTTTGTTGGTTGAAATTACATTTTGTTGTCTAAAGAAAATATATATATATATATATATATATATATATATATATATATATTTTTTTTTTTTTTTTAAATCATTGTTGTATCAAAGTCTGTATTGGGCCTTTTCCTTAGTATAGAAAGTGAGTATTTTGACAACAACTGCGTACAATCCTATCTCATGATCAAATGAAATATCTTCTAAGCAGCAGTGCTGAAAAGTGTCAGAACCACAGCTAGGTCATGTCTCTCTGAGGAGCGGAGCCAGAGGAAGGAGGTAAAGTAGGACAGAGGTAAAATTATCCCAGCTCCACAGCGCACGGACATGGCTGAATATTCACCACAAAAGGAAGACGAAAACCTGGAAAACTCAATGAAATACTTAATTAAATCGGTCACAGGCACAATTATATATTTACAGCTTCAACTGCTGGGTATTATCTTTTATAAAAGCATTTTAGACATCTAGAAACTGTTGTATATCTCAATTGTAAATGTTGGTGTTAAATGTGGTGCTTGACTCAAGTCTTCATTTTCTGTGTTTTGCTTCTGCTATTTCTGGGTAGTTCTCTCAGGTGAGTCTGCCATTTTGATGTACCGTAATCCATATATTATTATTATAAAAATAAGATATTCAGCTATAAAAAAATAATGTTTCTACTAGATCTGTCACGATAACACATTTTAAAGTGAGATATATTGTAAGAGAAGATATCATGATAAATGATAACATTAAAATTACTTAATGCCACTGATGCACAAACCCTAAAGCAGGCAAATCCAAATTATTGTCATTCTAAATGTGAAATATTGATAAAAACATGAGCTACAATAAATAATTGCCAGAATTAAACACTTTTTCAGTAAGTTGGTGCTGAGTATGAGCCATAAAATGTACTTATTTTACTCTCTGGATTCCAAAGAAAAAGTTCTCCAAAGTCCTTTCAAAACATTCACATGATAAATATCTTGCCCCAGAAGTATGTATAAAGTTCTGTCTTTCACATATTGAACGATAAGTCAATATAGTATTTGTCGTGACAGGTCTAGTTTTTACTGCAAAGAGAAGACCAGAAGAAACAGATTATATACACTTAATCAATTAGAAGGGGGTGAATGATGAAAGATAACTCTTAACTTTATAGTCTAACATTTGGGGAAATATAATAACCTCATGGATTTAGTGAGTCAAATGCAAAATTACTGGAGTTTACATTTTAGCGAAAATGCCCATTTAGATAATAGAGGAGTTTGCTGAGGCAAGTGGTCTAAAAACACAGATCGACAGTCACTACCGATAGATTCTTTGTAGTAATTTCTGAATAATGCTTTTCTCTTACTCCTACGTGACACTGTTTAATTGTAAACACAGATTTCAGCATAGTGCTAGCATTGCATGTCCTGTTGCTATGGGTTTCCCCGTAGTCCAGCTCACTCTGGGCAAAACCCTCCCACTGAATGGATGCAAGAGAGTGAAAGCTCGTCTGCTTGCTGGGCTTGGCTTCAATCATGCACACTTGAACAATAACAAACAAGCAAATTATAAAGTCAGTGCTTCAGGGCTCTGGTTGTGATCATTCCTCCATACATTCGAATTAGAAAAGGTGAGATGGCATTTGCTTTCACCATGGAGATATTCTAGTTTAGTTGTGCGATAATCCTTTCAACACCCAACGTTAAAAAGCAAAGTAAAAACACAATAACCCCATAATATAAAAGAAGTTATTTTGTACGATTTCTGTACAAAATAACTATTATTCTTGTATTTAGTGTTAAAAAGTTAAATACGACTCAACTGAGAAACTGTGGCTGCCAAATAGGACATCACTATTATGTGTTTTGGGACTGAGATAACAAATTTATTGTAGACATTGGGGCAAAAAGGAATAAAACAGACTTTTTTTTAGACTACTGTTACTGTACTGTTTGCACAATTAATTGAAATTGCAGTTGGAATGCTCGCAATTAATAAATAGCCATTTTTGAAGTGCAATAATTTCCTCCACAAACAACAAAATATCCTGTTTTATTCTGCAGAAAAACTGATGACACTGAAGTTTAGATTTGTTTGTTATATGTTCTCAAAGAAGAGACAAAAACATGACTAAAAGCAACAAAAATGTGACTAAAAGTGACAAAAACGCATCTATAATCAACATTCAAGTGACTTAAAGTGACCGAAACGTGATTACAATCAACAATAAAGTGACAAAAACACGACTGAAATTGAGAAAAATGCTTCTATAAATGATAAAAATACTGAAATATGTGATTCATTCATTAGTTTGTCAGTTCATATTTCAGTCTTTTTGTCAGTTATCCTGGTTGTGTTTAAAATGTGAACTCGCAATCGCAATACTAGTCCAAAAAGTTTCAGTTAGATATTTTTACCAAATCGTACAGCTCTAGCCTATAAATAATATAATCTGAAATCACTGGAGATCATTCTCTGCTCCCTGGTTGGAAAACACTACATTTTAAAATGCTTTCAGACATGATTTACACAGTTCTTTTATACAAGTCAGTGGTCAAATATAATTCAATGTAAAACCAATATTGCAAATGTCACCGGACGTCTTTCCCCTGTAGAGCACTGCCCAGTGTTTCTCTGGATGTACAATGGAAACATGGCTTGCAGCTGTTGTGTGCTTGAATGTGCCGCAGTCTCCGACAAAAGCCTGCCCTGGAGCGACTGAGTTGTAGTTCTCTTTCCAGTGCATTTACTCATGTGTCTGTTAGGACCTCTCGGACGCCCTGCAGTCTCCTCCTGTGGTGAACGTGAACGGGCCCGAGGACAAGCTGTTTCGGAGCCAGAGCGCGGACATCACGCTGGCCGCGGAGAAGGAGCGCATAAAGAAGATGCTGTCTGAAGGGTAACTCGCCGACACTACACGAGTTTAGGGGTGAAAAACCTCAATTTGGTCACTGTGTTTGCTTGGGCTGTGTAAACTTTCTGTTTGTTTCCCTCTCTCACTCAAAGCCAAAACACAAACACAGCTCATGGAGTACGCTTTAATCTAACTACAACCATGTGTGTACACTATGGAGCACATTTCTGAAAAGCCACTCTGGAATGTTTGTATCATGACAAAGTGAAATAATACAAAAACGAATATCCTACTTTCGTGTTGGTGAAAAATGGCTATTGATCTACAATTACTTTATCTCTTATTGGTTATACATCAATGTTGAACTACTGCTTGTACCTTTATCTCAACATTTAAGGCCAATTCATACTTCATAAGAAGCAACCCAGAGAGGCAAGAACAAAATGACATTACTTTGTCCGTGCTCCTCCTGTTCTTGCAGCTTGTTCTTGATGCATTGGCCAAACAAAACTTTGTTCTTGCAGGGCTGTCAGACAACAGTGTTGTGATTGGTTACATTATCAAAGTGGGCAAGGTTGATTTAAAACTATTTCTCTTGCAAAATTGCTATAAAACAATTTCATCCATTCTGATTAAATTATACTATACAGTTGATAATCTCTTTAGCAACAACAGCTGTTTAGGGGAAGAAAAATGTCTGAGTCCAAAAGTAGTTTGTTCTTGCAGCTCTAAGTGCAAGAACAAACAGCCAGAGTATGAATTGTCTTTACATTTTTCCGACTAAGCCCATAGACTGTCAATCTTTTGGCTGTCCACTAGTGGATTTTAAAACTTGGTTCAAAATCATTTCTGGTCCTGGCAACCTTAAACTGTTTTCTTAAAATACAAAACAGCATGTAATAGTTGGAATCTTAAGGCAAGTCTTGTGATGTTTGAGATCTTGCTTCAGTCGCTGCTTCAGACATGATGCCATTACTTTGTCACAGACTTTGTAATGGCTACCATTTACTTTTAATAGTTTGTCTCTTACCCATTGATCAAAAGCTTATAACAAGTAGCTTACTGCTTACTCCTGAATTCCATATCTTATAAATTCAAGCTTTTAAGGGATGGTCATCTTTAAGAAACATTATGGGAATTAATTTATTTTGATTACAAGGTCTTTTTGTTGCCTTTGGTACTTCAGACCTGCCTTAGCGCATGTATGTCCCATGATGTGCCTTTTGACCCGAATAACACAAACATTTGCCCGTGACAAGCACCTATTTGTCTTACGCCCACTTCATGTCAGATCTGAGGCACAAATGTCTATGTTTTGGTGTAAAAATTATGAGTCTGCAGAGGAGATGAGGCCACTGTATAAAGTGCTGACTCATTTTAGGCTTGAACCCAAGCTTTTACACATGGCTGTGTCCTTCAGCCCACGTTGTGTCTGATAACTCAACGAAAAGCTTCTCTCCGGGTGCTATGGAAACGTGTTGCCATGGAAGTAAATGTGAATGAAGAGCAAAGTGGCTGGTCTTTTCCAGTGGATTTACTAAAAAAGGTGCAATAGCAAGAACCCAGCTTTAATCAGAGAGCCTTTTATAAGCGACTGTAACAAAACCCATGATCACAAAAAAGCCTAAAGTCATCTTAATGGGTTTCTGTTATGGATGTGTGGAAAAAGAAAATAAATGTGCCATACAGGCTACCAGTAAAATGAATGGTTGTTTTGAAAAATGAACCAAAATCACAGCTGAACCTGGGTGTGCCAGTGCCTTAACCTGGACAGATCATTGCAGGTTAAGGCACTGACCTGTGCAGGTTACAGCGCTGAAAAGTTGACTGAAAGCTCTTAAGTTTCAGAGTTCAGTCACTAAGCACTACTGGAGACTGTGTTAGCAGGTGTTTGACTTTGTATTTGTATTAAATTTAGGATCATTCGATCCAAAGTCTCCTCTTTCCTCAGGCTGTTTTCTGATAGTATAATCAGCTTGAAAACAAAAACACAAAGGGAAACATTAACAAGTTTTCCATCATGTAAAATATGTTTGTTATTTGTAAAGAAACTTCTATCCCATCCAGAAATGCAAGTGCTTCCTTCTGGCGTTTTTTCAAAAGAAAATAGTTTGTGATTATGCTAAAATAGACAAACAGACATGTTTGGTTTGGTTGTAATTTTTCATCTTTTGGTTTCTGCCCAAACCAGAGTGCTGCCCTGTGATTGGTCTATTTGAGTGACTGGTCTTTATGTGCTCTTGTATGTTCTCCTCTGACGGAACACCTATAGGTTTTTAACTGTTAATTAAATAAAGTGAAAATTTACCATTACCATTGACTTAAATAGCTCTCTCTGCAGGATCAATTATTTAACTTATATAACCTCTTTAAATTTTGATAAATATTTTTACTATAACTACCCATAACATTCATTCATTCATTTTCTACCGCTTATTCCTGTTCCCGAGGTCAGGGGTGACTGGAGCCTATACCAGTGACTTTGGGCCTTAGGCGGGGTACACCCTGGAAAGTGGCCAACTCGTCACAGGGCTGACAAAGAGAGACAGAGACATTGACAGACAACCATTCACTCTACCCATAACATTCACTTCTGTGAAAATAATGTCAGCAGATGCACAAAAGGAAACCCGCAGGAGCTGCAAACTGCACAAATCACTAGTTGATCCACACATTTATTTTCATGTCTGGAGTAGATCTTCTCTTCACTGATGATGTAGTAGCAACTGATAAGGCATTGGACTCTCACACTGAAGACCGAGGTCTGAATCCTGCTCCAAACATGCCCTTGACTGTGGCAGGATTATCTTGCTCAATGTGTTCTTCATAGCTGACACAAGTTCAATTTAATTTTAAGAGCAAAGAAGCCGACTTGAAACCAACAGCTCCAACAAGACTCTTCAGGTTTAGCTGTAGTGTAGTGGATAGACACCAGTCCTTGGAGACCTCAAGTTGCTGGTTAAAGTCCTGACTAGCAATCAGCTTGGGTTCCTGCAGTGGGACCATTGTTCTGTATCTAGTTGCTCCTACTACCAGTGGAATTGAGCTAAAACACTCTAGCACGATCAGTACAAGATGGATTCTCGGGAGAACTCACAAATTGTGATAAACATCTTGCTGCGCAGGGTAACAAAAAAGTCACACACATTAAAAAACTCCTGAACATAGGTTTTTGTGATCCTTGATCTGAACTGCCACACGCATGTATTTTTAATTGATATATTTGTGGATGTTTTATGTCTAAATACTTGACATGAGGATGTTTGCATGTTTCTTTTGTCCAGGTCGATCTGTGAGATGAACCTGGAGGCAGAGCTTTTCTCTCTGCAGGACAGTAACTCCAAACTGGTGGCAGCCCTACATGAAGCCAATGCTAACGTGGAGCAGTGGAAGAAACAGCTGGCAGCCTACCAGGAGGAGACCGAGAGGCTGCGGGAACAGGTCGGTCATTTAATACCTGTAAATCTGATGAATGCTTTTTACCATCCAAGAAATTGGAGAAGTCCTATAGTTTGCTATTGATTTTTTTTCCCTCTGTGCATTTAAAATGGTTGCATAATAATAATTACGAATGTTGTGACCTGAATGAGGCCCGGTCAGTGCTGGAAAACATCATTTCAACAATGAAGACTGCATTCCCTCCTCATTCCTCCCCGTCCCTCCGGTCACTCATCTATCAAACCCATTGCCTCATATAAATGCCCTCTCTCTCCTCTCCCCCTGTTCTGCCATTTCAGTTGCAGTGCCATTCCCAACCTCCACCACAGCAGCAGAGCCATCAGCCTCCTCAATATCTCTACCTCCTTCCCTTTTTTCTAAACACACAATCACTTCCTGGTCATGTCGGGTTCACCATGTTGAAATCTCCCCAAAAAAGGGTAGGCTGGCTGCCTACTGGATGTTTTTCCAGAACATAATTCAACAAAATTTCAATATAATTATTGTTGTTCACAAAACATTCAAAATGGTTGTTAATCAATACTGTTTTGGCAAGCAACAACTTGATGCGAGTGGTACAAGAGCACATGATTGCACTGTGTGATGTGCACGGGACAAACTGCTAAATTGGAGTATAATAGTTTGAAGATTGAACAATGTTTCTCTGCTCTGCACATTGATGCAGGACTGTTGTTTAGATTACCTGTTTGCTCCACCTGCCACTGTGCACCGAACTCCGACTCTTTCATTGTCTAAGAAGGGTGCCAGTAAGAAAGAATATAATAATAATTAGTTTTTATCCGGTTATTGGACCAATATTATGAAGGAAATGCATCACATTCAGTATGGAAGTATCTGGTTTGGTGAAAAAGAATAGAACATTGTCTGCATAGCAGGCAATTTTATTTTCCATCCCTTCAATTGTTACGCCACTGATTGTTTTTGACTTTCTAATATATTGGGCCAATGGTTCCACATACAAAGCAAAGGAGACCAGGCATTACTCCTCTCTCTAGAATCAGTGGGTCTGTCAGGTAGCTTGAAATGTGCTTAGCACAGAATCAAAAGCTTTCTCAGTTTCCAAACGAATTATTTATAGCTTTGTTTTGCTGTTTTTGTAAATGATTCATTATGTGTAAAGATCGCCTTGTGAATTTCATTTGGTACCAAGCATTTGTTTCAATCTTTTAGACATAATTGAGATATATATATATGCGGTCGTTCACGTTCAAGCTTGAGATTGGTTCACGTTCAAGCTTGAGATTGGTCTCAACACTTAGCTCATGGGAATTTGATAAAATATGGTCTACTCCAATGCCATTGTGTATATAGTTCATGTTGTAGGCTGTGCATTGATGCAGGACTGCATGATGTGGATTTTAATTACCTGTTTGCTCTGAACTCCCACTCGTCAATAAATTTACTTGTGGCCTTCAGAAAAGTCCTGTGGGAGCCAATAGGGCAAGTACAACCATGTTTGATTAGACATCAATGTCCTCTGTAACAGCTGCTTATTGATCACATTATTTTATTTATGGAGAACTGGAGTTTTCCATATAATAACGCTACTGCAAGCGAGGTCCAGGTGGCAGAAAATGGCTCACGTCTCTGGGGTGGTGCGAGATGGAGAGAGGTTTGTAGGACAGCCGTATCCTACTTTCAGCGCCCCACTTAGAATACTGAGAAATCACCGAGGAGAGCTGCCATCTTTATCCTCCTCCTCCTCCTGTAGCTCTGCGTTTTGAACACCTCTCTGTTGCTGGACATCTCAAAACTGTCTTGTAGGAAGCACGGAGTTGACACACGAGCAGAGTACAAATGTTTTCACATTTCTTGTTGACAAATGGTGTGAAGTTGAACCGGTCTGGACTTGTTGTATGAGTCACTGTGAGATGTGTCTTCTTTACAACACTATATTTTCAACATGTCAGCTGTTGATTAAAACAGACCCTGTTGGAAGACATTTTATAAAAGGTTATACTGTAGGGTGTAACAATACAGCCAGCAACGAATATGAAGCCAAATGCAGGACTTATAATTGGATGCAATAACATTCAAAAAGGATATAATATAATGCTTTTTTTGATACTTTGTATTGAACATAAATGGATCATCATTTAACATTTTGTTCATTTATTATATTCAACATTGCAGTTTTGTAAACCCCACATTTTATATAAAACAGCCTAGAAACAGTAAACTTCAGTTTTGTTGTTGAAAACTACACAATTGGTAGTCATAGTGACTCATTGTGAGATTTCACTGTAGCAAGTTGTGGATTTTCATTTACATCTTTATATTTTTGACACGTGGCTATGTGACATTTTTTAACCCTATATGTATCACTCGGAGTCTCAATGTTTCAAATAATCACAACTAAGAGCAGGAATAGGGGGCAGGAGAAAACAGGAACAGGATCAAACATGCAGGAATCAAAATACAACTTTGAGTAAACTAATGATGAGGATACACCGTTGTAACAGTGGTTAAAAGCTCATTAAAGTCATTTTGATCATACGTCCCCTTTAATGTTATTCATTTTTAGGTGAAATGTGAAAGGTACATTTTTCACAGAAAACAACAAATGACCTGCTTGGTCAACAATTTCATAGACTTAAGTATTTTGTGTCATATGGACTAAACGCATTCATACGTTTACATGTTGACTCTTAGCGCAGTGAAAAGCTGATTTGACTCGTGTAAAAAAAATATGTATTTGACAAACAACAGGCATTTTCACATAGTAAAAATGTATGTTGCAGGTGGCTGATCTGGAGGCACATGGAGGCCATGGTCCCAGTGACCTCTTGAAGGACGAGCTGACCCAGTCTCTGGAGGAGCTAGAGGCTCTGCTCAAGGCCAAGGACGAGGTCAGGACCAGTCTGTGCAGTGAAACTTCTTCTCAGGGTCATAAATCTAACTACAGACGTGTGTTTCAGGAGATCCACATTCTACAGAGTAAGAAGGCAGATTATCATGACATCGAGCACGACCGAGACCAGGCCATTCACAGGTTACGGGTAAATCACTACACTCTTTAAAGTATTCATTTCCTATTTACTATTTGATACATAATTCTTATCATAAAAAATGTATCTGTTCCTTCTATTTTTGTACTGGTATGTTGCCAATGCACAATGCAACATACCAGTATCTTGTGTACTCTAACATGTTACCAATTATGTGTTAAGTTACATTTTGCATTTCCAGGTAATCTAGTACTAGTTACGTTCTCAAATAAGTAACACATTAGTTTAGTTGAAACCCATCTGGTCAGAGTCTGTCCTGCTCCTGTCTCCAAAATGTGGCTGAAGGAGACGGGGGCAGGATTTGAATTTACTGATATGTACGAATTGGTACGAATTCTTGTTAGTATTAGTATTTATTTACAAAAAATAAAATTGGATAATAAAAGAGCAGATTGATCAATGTTCACAGGAATATAGCAAATGGACAGCCCCGAGCATCCCCTGTCCTTGACCCTCCTTCTCGGCAAGGAAAAACTACAAAAAACTGGCAAAAAGTAGAAACCTCAAAGAGAACCACAGTGAAGGAGATATCCTACTCCCATGGACGGACAGACTGCTGATGGTCCAGGACTGACACATCCATTTGAAGATGAACTGTGGAGCCAGAACCACTCGAGAGAGATAGAGAGTGGTTCGCCCAGACTAAAGAGAGGTCAGCCGGATGAGGAGCGTCCAGCCGGATGAGGACCGTCCAGCCGGATGAGGAGCGTTCAGCCGGATGAGGAGCGTCCTGCCGGATGAGGAGCGTCCTGCCGGATGAGGAGCATCCAGCCAGATGAGGAGCATCCAGCCAGATGAAGAGCATCCAGCTGGATGAGGAACGTCCAGCCGGATTAGGAGCGTTCAGCTGTATGAGGAGCGTTCAGCCGGATGAGGCTACATGGGTAGCACTCTCGCCTCACATTAAGAAAGTTCTTGACTCACCTTCTGTGTCTGAGTGGATTTCCTCCATAGGTGACATGCACCACAGGTAAAATCCTCCAGCTACAGTTCTTAAAGTACCAAGCCTAGCTCTAGTTTGGGAAATGGGACCTCGGGTTCTGCACTTTTGCACCTACTGCTCCTGACCATTTCCTACAGCGTCATTGAAGGATAGGTCAAATTATACAAAATGGGAAAAGAGGAAAATGGTGATGTTTGCGCTAGAACATTTTGATCCACCCTATGTGAAATACAGGAAATGAGTAGATGTTTTATCTCTCTGTTCTGTAGGAGATGGAGATGCGTAATGCGGAGCTGGAGCGGCGTGTTCAAAACTCTGAGCAGAGCCTGAGTAACTCCCTGGATGAGCGCGACCGCATGGACAGCGAGGTGCAGAGGGCCATCGAGATTCTGGACATCAAGATCTTTGACCTGAATGACCTGCGCCAGAGCCTGTTCAAGCTCATCAGTAAATAGGACCAGTGTGGACAAACAACACAACTACTTTAGAGACAGATGCAGTATTACAGGGTTCAGGAGGTCACAGGCCAGAGGGACTGAGCTGGTCACTGTCGCCCTGAGCCCTCACTCAAGGTTAAAAGAAAGTATTTTTACATCATGGGTGTACGTAAAATCTCATGTTGCTTTATCAACATTCAATGCAATAATTAAACTTAAAAGGAAGTGCTGAAGTATTGTTACTTGTAAACCTGTACTCTCAGAGTACTCCAGTAGAGGGAGAAGTGCCAAACCTTTCCTGGTGCTTGAACATCATCTTTGTATAAAACATGCTTTGTCAAAATAAGCAGTAGGAGGCCTTGCTGTTTGAGAGTCTGTTACACTTACAGGACAGACTTCTGCTCATGAAGCACACATCACACAGTCTTCACTCCCCGAGTCTCCACCAACTCTGTGAGCGTCTTTAACACCAATCCTGTCGCACTAGTCACTACGTTTACATGCACGGCACAAACACCAGATAACCGGCCTAGTCCAATTTAGACATTTTTCAAAGCGCATGTAAACCCGAGGTGTCTCGAGTCGAATCTCAAACAAAGTCCGTTTGTAGTCATGTTGAGGCTGCACGCCAGGATCTGGATTCATTTTTCCGGATTGGGAGTGGAGTGTGCATCCAAGAAGAATCACTGTGGGATCTGGAGGACTCTTTATGGCTTTGGGGTGGTGCTGGCCCTCCTGCTTTTGCAGCACATCCCAGGCCTGTTTTTACGCAGCAGGCCAAAGTGGAGCTGTGTCTGGGTGTATGTAAAGCAGTACTGCTGGTCCTCAAACACCACCACTCTTCTGTGACACTTCAGACACATCACACTGCTGCTGCTAACTGTTAGCTTAAAATGGAGATGAAAAACTCTGCCCTCTTTTGGCAAAATGTTGTCATTTATCTTCTTAATTTCCCATATAAACCATAAACGTATTATAAATGCTTTTAAAATAATCAATTTCTGACGACGCATGTGCAGTTGAGATAAAGGAACAAAAGTGGGTTCCTGGTACTAAAGGTGCAGAGACAGTCCCTAAACGTCTCTTTGTTCATTCTGACATAATAGGCTCTTTTGGCTGCACAGGTTCTGGGCTTTAGCGCTTTCTGAGTTCTCTGTGCACGTAAACGTAGTGACTGTGGCAGGTCTCCTTTAACATACAAACGTGCGTGAGTCTTTACATGAGCAGAAGGGGTCACTGGATAAGAGAAAGGGTTTTTTGTGACAATTTATAAAGCCTTATTTGAACATAAAATTTAGCAGCTACAAACTCACTTCACTAGAACATAGTTTAAGGCATGGACACCAAAGACCAAATGGTTGTGGTACGTCGTAGAGAGGTGTGTCATTGCAAAACTGACTAGACTTTTAACCGTCATGGAATATGTTAGCTTATAAAATGACCTAACTTTTGGGCATTTTCAAGATCATTTTCAAGATAAAGTTAGTTTTAATTATTGTCTATGATCTTTATTTATCATGTAAAGAATAAATGGTTGAACTGTGCAAACATGACATGCCTTGTGTCATATTCACGCTACCTTCAGCAGTGACTCACAAACTGTAGATCTTCTGTACTGTAATTTTAACTAATAAATGACTTCGCTGCTCTTGCTACTTATTTATTAAACTAAGTGTAAGATGTCACATATATTTGACAACAAGACGTTTCAAACATGAACATGAAAAGTTTCCATTATCCAAGCATTCTGGAGGATTTTGTAGCTCCGCTTCTATCTGAGCTTCTTGGGGTGAATGTTGTTGGTGTGCCCACATTTCTTCTTCCTGCAGTTCACAGCTCGAGGATGGAGGCGAGCGTATCACCTGGAAGAATAAAAGGTTAGAAAACTATCATGTGCGTAGTCCACGTGCATAAAATGCGTCTTACAGCCACTTTCTTGAAGCCTGTTTTCCTCAGCTGTCAATCCCATATTTTGGTTCGAGACACTGAGGTTTTCCTTTGCATTTAACCCAGTGCCTCTGTGAAGCCTTATTGGTATGAGGATCTGGAGGATGTGAGTGTCGACCTGGAAGGTAAATGATACTGTAGGCTTGAATCCCCCAATCCCTTTTTAGTGAGAAAAAACACCCAACTTGAACTTGCTTAAAACAAAACAAAACAAAACAATGAAATAAGCTGTAAAACACATGTACATTTACAACATTTACTGAGATGTTTCGTTCATTTTCAGACTTAAGACAAATGTTACACAGTGCACAATAGTCACAAAAGTTCTTGGTCGCTCCAAAAATACAATTCTTAATTAGTAAGTAATAACCAAAATTCTGAATAACTGTTAATAATTGTGTTTTATTGTTAGGTTGTTCATTTCATTGTTTGTTAGAGTTTATTGTGCATCACAGTTGTATGTGCATTGTTTACAGAGCTCAAAAGGATTGGGATGGAGGGGAAAAAGACTTGTTTCTTGACCTAATTACATATTCCAAATAAGTTCTAATTTTAAAGCAATTAGACCCACTTTCAGCCACTTTTGTTGTGTGTTGCAAGTGGGTGGCAGCTGAAGGCAGGGGCCCTGACAACAGGATCTCCGGTCACAGTATATTTACTAATTAAGAATTTAATTTTGTGTTCAGTTAGTTTGTCTTTTGCATCAAAACAGTTTGTCTGAATCCGAAAATGAGTGAAATATATTTCCAACAAAGTTAATTACTTGTAAATGTACTTTTTTTATTAACAAAAAGGATCTGGCCCTGAGCATAAACATAGTGGCCCTGGTTCCTAGTTGCTACTCTGTGTGATCATCAAATGGGGTCTGGGACTAAAAAACAGTACCAGTTAAAGTGAGACGATCCTGCTGTGAGACAAGAGTGCCAACCACAGCCTTCCAGAGAAATTAGAAATTGTGTCCTGAATTTCTGCGAGCACTACTTTACTAATGATGTATCGCTGCAAAAGGCCCTGTCGGTGTGACCGGTGGCTGGTGGTTGGTGGTTGATGGTTGGTGGCTGGTGGCTGGTGGTTGGTGCTTGGTGGCTGGTGGCTGGTGGTTGGTGCTTGGTGGCTGGTGGTTGGTGCTTGGTGGCTGGTGGCTGGTGGTTGGTGGTTGGTGGCTGGTGGCTGGTGGCTGGTGGCTGGTGGTTGGTGCTTGGTGGTTGGTGGCTGGTGGCTGGTGCTTGGTGGCTGGTGGCTGGTGGCTGGTGGTTGGTGGCTGGTGGCTGGTGGCTGGTGGCTGGTGGTTAGTGGTTGGTGGTTGGTGCTTGGTTGCTGGTGGTTGGTGCTTGGTGGCTGGTGGCTGGTGGCTGGTGGTTGGTGGTTGGTGCTTGGTGGCTGGTGGCTGGTGGCTGGTGGTTAGTGGTTGGTGCTTGGTGGCTGGTGGCTGGTGGTTAGTGCTTGGTGGCTGGTGGTTGGTGGCTGGTGGTTGGTGGCCGGTGGTTGGTGCTTGGTGGCTGGTGGCTGGTGGTTGGTGGTTGGTGCTTGGTGGTTGGTGGCTGGTGCTTGGTGGCTGGTGGCTGGTGGCTGGTGCTTGGTGGCTGGTGGCTGGTGGCTGGTGGTTGGTGCTTGGTGGCTGGTGGCTGGTGGCTGGTGGTTAGTGGTTGGTGGTTGGTGCTTGGTTGCTGGTGGTTGGTGCTTGGTGGCTGGTGGTTGGTGGCTGGTGGCTGGTGGTTAGTGGTTGGTGGTTGGTGCTTGGTTGCTGGTGGTTGGTGCTTGGTGGCTGGTGGTTGGTGCTTGGTGGCTGGTGGCTGGTGGTTAGTGGTTGGTGCTTGGTAGCTGGTGCTTGGTGGCTGGTGGCTGGTGGTTGGTGCTTGGTGGCTGGTGGCTGGTGGTTGGTGCTTGGTGGCTGGTGGTTGGTGGCTGGTGGTTGGTGCTTGGTGGCTGGTGGTTGGTGCTTGGTGGCTGGTGGCTGGTGGTTAGTGGTTGGTGGTTGGTGCTTGGTGGTTGGTGGATGGTGGTTGGTGGTTGGTGCTTGGTGGCTGGTGGCTGGTGGTTGGTGCTTGGTGGCTGGTGGTTGGTGGCTGGTGGTTGGTGCTTGGTGGCTGGTGGCTGGTGGCTGGTGGTTGGTGCTTGGTGGCTGGTGGCTGGTGGTTAGTGGTTGGTGGTTGGTGGCTGGTGGTTGGTGGTTGGTGGTTGGTGCTTGGTGGCTGGTGGTTGGTGGCTGGTGGTTGGTGCTTGTTGGCTGGTGGTTGGTGCTTGTTGGCTGGTGGCTGGTGGCTGGTGGTTAGTGGTTGGTGGTTAGTGGTTAGTGGTTAGTGGTTGGTGGTTGGTGGTTGGTGGTTGGTG
The DNA here is from genome assembly GCA_019453435.1 of Rhinogobius similis. NCBI lineage: Eukaryota > Metazoa > Chordata > Actinopteri > Gobiiformes > Gobiidae > Rhinogobius > Rhinogobius similis. Next base: position 33,556,283 of record CM033632.1, read on the forward strand.
GTTGGTGGTTGGTGGTTGGTGGTTGGTGGTTGGTGATTGGTGATTGGTGGTACATACTTGCAGACCATCTTGTCACAGTTGTGTTTCTGAGCCGGCTGCTTCAGAGAAGGCTCGATGATGCCCCCTCTGAGCCGGAGGACCAGGTGCAGGGTGGACTCTGGTGATGGGACAGCAGTACACTTTAAACACGTGTTTCTGTGGGACAGACAGCAGCCAGGGACCACGCACCTTTCTGGATGCTGTAGTCCGACAGGGTGCGTCCGTCCTCCAGCTGTGTCCCAGCAAAGATCAGGCGCTGCTGATCAGGAGGGATGCCTTCAAAGGGTCATCTGTCAGCTCTGGACGCTGTGTTACAGAGCGGAGGTTATACCAGATGCCCTCCCTGACCCCACTCTCTCTACAGACCCTTCAAAATGCCATGTCATCAGAATGTTTCAGGATGAGGCAACTACTAAATAAAACATTTTCAGACATTCATTGATCTGATCTAATGTTCATGGTTTTGAAATCTTTCTGAATTTCCAGGTAGTTTGTTTGAATCGTTTCCAAAGGATGTAACAAATGCTACTTTCTTGCCTCAAAATAGTTTTTGAGCTGCACAAAAGTGTTTGAAATATCTGTAGATAAAATGTAAACCTAGTGTGGAGTCAATATATTTTTATCATGTATTAAAACCTAAAAATCTGTTGTTTCATAATCTATTAAAGTTTGTCTATCTGACTTTTTTGGACATTTTTTGTACATTTTGTGTTTTCAATCAAATATAGTTTCTTGTAAAAGCAGCACTTTCTGACTAAAATGAGACCCCTGCGTGCTGTCTGCATCTAATAATAAAGTGTTTTGTCTGGAGGCAGCACTCTGATTGGCTGCACTTGGGTGGCAGTTGTAAAGCTGGGCACGGGATCAAAAATCAATGCATGAATTCTGACACTGAGCAAAGGGTTTGCGAGCGCGAGGGACAAGCTAGAGAGATTTAAAAACCTACTTCCAGTTCCACAGTGTGAAAATGAACTACCCCAGCTATAAATGAAACAAATAATGTTTAAATTACAAAAGTAGAAGTTGTAAAAGTGTGTTTAAAGCAGCACATGTGTCTGAGCGGTTTTCATTTGCTAAAACTACCTTGATTTTTTGGTCATATTTTGTGATATTCTGAAGCTTCTTCTTTGAAATCCCATTATATTCCACATTACTGTCATTACCCGATTTGGAACACCAGTCCGATTTGGCACATCCTTCATTAAACTCATTTAACTCTTTAAACTGTGATTATTTCACACCAAAGTGATCGTTGGCTTAACTCATTATCATCAAACTCAGCCGTTTTACATCTTCAGTTGAGACACTGCAGGTGGATGAGAAAGAATCTTAAATGTAAAGATATCAATCTGAAACTTCTCTTGTAGTTGTAAGATTTGTTTTTTTTTCGTCATGTAAAGTTTTCATATAGAAATAAGGCAGTGTTTCTCAAGTTGTGGTGGTACGCCAACTTCTTCTAGTGGTACGTGGAAATCTCACCCATTGTATTGTTTACTTCATTTAGAGGACATTTTATTCCCATTTTTTGCTCTTACTTTAGAAAATTTTTGGTTAAAACTTTTGTGGCAATGTATTCCTACTTAAGACCTGGTTTATCCCTATTTTAGAGCTGAAATAGTCCTGTTACTAACCCACTTTAGATTGAGTGGTACTCAGAAAGCCAAATCTTTTCTTTGCTGGTACTTGAGGTAAAAAGTTTGAGAACCAATGGAATAAGGCATTTTATGTGTAAAAACAGCCAAAACTGCAAATATTTGGGACATTTCAATCTGAAAAATAAACAGAATTAAAGCCGCGCAGCGGCGATGATGGCCCTCGCCCCGCACGCGACCGCCTTCCCACGCGGCCTCGGACGGTCCAAAACCGCCCCGGGGCGCCGTCCTCCTCCTCTGAGCGTCACCCGGGCCCCCGTGACCTCCCCCCACTCTCACCGGTTAAACTCACATGTCTCGTAGGAAATGCATGGGGAATATGCGTGCCCCCCCAGGCCAAACGGTCCAAAATAGCACATCGATGTAATTGAATTTTTTGCAGCTTTTGACACTTAAAATCAGATTCCAAGATTTCGTGGCAATCCGATAATTTTGGTACTTTTACATGACCAGTAGGGGGCGCTATAGTGAAAAGTGCTCATGTGCTCCTGAGTCTGTTCTGTTTAATATTTGATTCCACATCTGTGGTTACAGTTTGTGCTCTGTACGGCAATGCCTGTGGCTTGGAGAATAAGTTTAAGATACAGGAAGTGAAGGCGAATTCTGACAGGAAGTCATGACTAAACCGAATGAGACAGGCTAAAAATGTGGTTTATTATAAAATTTCAATGCGTCCTGATCAGGAGCGTGTATGTAAGACTGATCTAAGCCCAAAAACCTAGGACCCTTTTGCAATGGAAAAAAAAAAACTTAAAGTGGCGTCTAAAATTAAAATCAATATGGCCGCCTTTCCGTTTGTCTGATCATGGCGCACAAATTATGTTTTAGGGTTGTCTTTATGTGTACTATCACCGTGCCAAATTTCATAGGCCTCCTCCAAACTAAATGCATCTCCCTTTCCATAGGCCTGACACAACAGGTGGCGCTGTAGAGGCTGTATTTGACTTGCATGAAAAATATGGTTATGAACCATTAATGTCTCTTATATGTAGACATTGTATTAAGTTTGGTGGCTGTTCCTCACTGCTTAGTGGGTTTTTGCTGCCTCTTTGTGTGAAGACAGTCTGACTCCCATAGAGAATGCATGGGAGCTCTGGAGGGCCCTAGAGGCAAAAGTGTGAAAAATAGGCCATGGTTCTCATTGACTTTTTTGCATCTTATACAGCAAAGAATCATGTCCCAAGATATGGTGTCAATTGGACAATCTGGACACTTTTAAGTGAACTGTAGGGGGCGCTATAGTTATTAGTGGTCTTGTGCTCCCTGGTCTATTTTGTGTAATATTCAATTTTCCATCATTGGTGGCAATTTGGGCTCTGTAGGCACAGTCCAAGTGCCTCTGAGGGATAAGCACAAAAACAGGAAATGATGGCGATATTTGACAGGAAGTCACGCGCAAACCCTAAGAGATATCTCCAAAAATTGTTTTTTTTATTGAATTTCAATGCGTCCTGATCAGGAACGTGTATGTTAGACTGATGTAGGTCCAAAAACCAAGGACCCTTTTGCAATGGAAAAAAAAACAACTTAAAGCGGAGTCTAAAATTAAATTCAATATGGCCGCCTTGTCGTTTGTCTGATGAGTTTGCACCAATTATGTTTTAGGGTCATATTTATGTGTACTATCACTGTGGCAAATTTCATAGGCCTCCTCCAAAATAAATGTGTCTCCCTTCCCATAGGCCTGACCCAACAGGTGGCGCTGTAGAGGCTGTATTTGACTTGCATGTAAAATGGTGTTATGGGGCATTTATTTTCCTTAACAGGAGTCACTGTATTAAGTTTGGTGGCTGTTACTCACTGTTTAGTGGCTTTTTGCTGCATCTTTGTGTAAAGAGAGCATATTCTCCCATAGAGAATGATTAGGAGCTCTGGAGAGCCCTGGAGGGCCCTAGAGGCAAAAGTGTGAAGAATAGGCCATGGGTCTCATTGGCTTTTCTGATCAGGAGGCCGTCTAGGATTTGTGTGCAAATTTTCAAAAATAAAAGTCAAAGTAATTGTTTTTCTCCCCATTGTAATTTAGTGCGCTCCTACAGGTGGCGCCGTAGGGTTGATTGTTATTGTGTGCACATAAATGGATTCAGCTGCTTGACGTTTACGTGTGTTTCAAATTTCATGTCGATCGGAGAATGCGTGTGCGTGCAGGAGCTATTTAAATGATTTGGTGAGCAGTCTTTGCGCCCCTGGTGGCCAACGGTGATAAATGCACCATATCACTAATTCAGTTTTTTTCATGGCGCCCTACACTGGACATATTCCCCAAGTTTTGTCCAAATCGGACAAAGTCGATGTTTGACTTAATAGGTAGGGGGCGCTAGCGAGTACTTTTAATTTATTTTCATTAATGCATTACATTCAGATCATAATTACGCACTCGTGACTGAAATTACAGCTCTGTCAGTCCAAGTGTGTAGCCGTGACATGCGATCGTAAAAACAGGAAACGAAGGCGTTTGTCGATGGCGAGCCACGGCGAAACCATTCGAGATATCAGAAAAAAAGTGGCAGATTATTAAATTTCAATGCGTGCCGATCGCAGAAATGTGTGCCAGACCCACGTCGGGCAAAAGCCCTAGTCCAAGTTCTCCGTCAAAAAAAAAAAGTCAAACTGGCGTGGCGACTTCGGTCCAATATGGCCGCCGTGCGCTTGGTCCGAGGGCCGCGCTCCAATGTCATGTTTTGCTCGGGTCACTGTTCTCTATCACTGTTCCGAGTTTCGTGCGCGTCGGGCAAAATTTGCTCGTCCCTTCCCCATAGGGTTTCGATTCGGGCCGGTGCTGTTCGTTCGGGTCGGGTCGGACGCTCTCGAGACGCGCGAAATACGAAATTTTTTTCCGGGCCGATCGCGACTATACCCCCATTGAAGACTTTTCGTGCATGTTCACTGGGTCAAACAGGGCCGCGAAGAGTATGAAAACGGTCGAAATAATAATAATAATAATAATAATAAAAGAAACCGACGAAACACAATGTCCTCGCCAGTTTACTGGCTCGGCCAATAATAAAAGAAACCAACGAAACACAATGTCCTCGCCAGTTTACTGGCTCGTAAAGCCGCAAAGCGGCGATGATGGCCCTCGCCCCGCGCGCGACCGCCTTCCCAAGCGGCCTCGGCCGGTCCCAAACCGCCACGGTGCACCGTCCTCCTCTTCTGAGCGTCACTCGGGCCTCCGTAACCCCCCCTCCCCCCAAGCGCCGTCCCTATAGAAGTGCATAGGCGGGCACTGCTCTCCAAAAGTGGCAAAAGCATCCAAAACACGGCTTCGATGTAATTAACTTATTCGATCAAAATGCTCTAAATAATGCATCTGCCGAGTTTCACTGACTTTGCTCGAAATAGTTTAGGGATCTCCACAGACTTATGAAATGTGTCATAGGAAATGAATGGGGGATATGTGTGCTCCCAGAGTCAAAACAATACAAAATAGGACATCAATGTAATAGACTTTTTTGCAGCTTTTGCCGCTTCAAAGCAGTTTACAAGATTTCGTGGAAATTAGGAAATGTTGGTACTTTTACATGACCAGCAGGGGGCGCTATAGTGAAACCTGCTTATGTGCTCCTGAGTCTGTTCCGTTTAATATTTTATTCTGCATCTGTGACTACAGTTTGGGCTCTGTAGGGCAATACCTGTGGCTAGGAGAGATATTGAAATTAACAGGAAATTAAGGCGTTTTTTCACAGGAAGTCATGACTAAACCGCACGAGATAGGGCCAAAAAAATGGCAGATTATTAAATTCCAATCTGTCTTGATTAGGCACGTGTACGTTAGACCGATGTCGGTACAAAACCCTAGGACAAGTTCTCAATGGAAAATAAAAACTTAAAGTGGCGTGTGAAATAAAAATCAATATGGCCGCCATGTCGTTGGTCTGACGACTGAGCACCAATTATGTTTTAGGGTGCTTTTTATGTGTACTATCACTGTGCCAAATTTTATGGGCCTCCTCCAAAGTAAATGTGTCTCCCTCTCCATAGGCCTCACCCAAAAGGTGGCGCTGTAGAGGCTGTTTATTAGTTTCAAGAAAAATACAGTTATGACCCATTAATGTCCCTTAAAAGGAGTCACTGTATTAAGTTTGGTGGCTGTCCTGCAGGTTTTAGTTGTTTTTTATTGCAGCCTTGTGTGAATAGAATCAGACTCCCATAGAGAATGAATAGGAGCTCTGGGGGGCTCTAGAGGCAAAATTATGAAGAATAGGGCATGGGTCCCATTGACTTTTTTGCATCTTATGAAGTATAGAATCATCTGGCCAAATTTGGTGTCAATCGGACAAGCTTGCAGCTTTTAACTGAACTGTAGGGGGCGCTATAGTGACTCGTGGTCCTGTGCTCCCTAGTCTATTGTGTGTAGTATTTAATTCTCCATCATTGGTGGCAATTTGGACTCTGTAGGCACAGTCCATGTGTCTTTGAGGAGCACGCAGAGAAACAGGAAATAGAGGCGATTTTTCACAGGAAGTCATGACTAAACCGCGCGAGATAGGCCAAAAAAATTGGCAGATTATTAAATTCCAATCTGTCTTGATTAGGCACGTGTACGTTAGACCGATGTCGGCCAAAAACCCTAGGACAAGTTCTCAATGGAAAATAAAAACTTAAAGTGGCGTGTGAAATAAAAATCAATATGGCCGCCATGTCGTTGGTCTGACGACTGAGCACCAATTATGTTTTAGGGTGCTTTTTATGTGTACTATCACTGTGCCAAATTTTATGGGCCTCCTCCAAAGTAAATGTGTCTCCTTCTCCATAGGCCTCACCCAAAAGGTGGCGCTGTAGAGGCTGTTTATTAGTTTCAGGAAAAATACAGTTATGACCCATTAATGTCCCTTAAAAGGAGTCTCTGTATTGAGTTTGGTGGCTGTCCTGCAGGTTTTAGTTGTTTTTTATTGCAGCCTTGTGTGAATAGAATCAGACTCCCATAGAGAATGAATAGGAGCTCTGGAGGGCCCTAGAGGCAAAACTGTGAAGAATAGGGCATGGGTCCCATTGACTATTTTGCATCTTATGAAGCGAAGAATCACCTGGCCAAATTTGGTGTCAATCGGACAAGCTTGCAGCTTTTAACTGAACTGTAGGGGGCGCTATAGTGATTCGTGGTCCTGTGCTCCCTAGTCTATTGTGTGTAGTATTTAATTCTCCATCATTGGTGGCAATTTGGACTCTGTAGGCACAGTCCATGTGTCTTTGAGGAGCACGCAGAGAAACAGGAAATAGAGGCAATTTTTCACAGGAAGTCATGACTAAACCGCGAGATAGGCCAAAAAAATTGGCAGATTATTAAATTTCAATCTGTCTTGATTAGGCACGTGTACGTTAGACCGATGTCGGGACAAAACCCTAGGACAAGTTCTCAATGGAAAACAAAAACTTAAAGTGGCGTGTGAAATAAAAATCAATATGGCCGCCATGTCGTTGGTCTGACGACTGAGCACCAATTATGTTTTAGGGTGCTTTTTATGTGTACTATCACTGTGCCAAATTTTATGGGCCTCCTCCAAAGTAAATGTGTCTCCCTCTCCATAGGCCTCACCCAAAAGGTGGCGCTGTAGAGGCTGTTTATTAGTTTCATGAAAAATACAGTTATGACCCATTAATGTCCCTTAAAAGGAGTCTCTGTATTGAGTTTGGTGGCTGTCCTGCAGGTTTTAGTTGTTTTTTATTGCAGCCTTGTGTGAAGACAGTCTGAGTCCCATAGAGAATGAATAGGAGCTCTGGAGGGCTCTAGAGGCAAAAGTGTAAAAAATAGGCCATGGGTCTCATTGGCTTTTCTGATCAGGAGGCCGTCTAGGAATTGTGTGCAAATTTTCACTAATAAAAGTCAAAGTAATTGTTTTTCTCCCCATTGTAATTTAGTGCGCTCCTACAGGTGGCGCTGTAGAGGCTGTATTTGACTTGCATGTAAAATGGTGTTATGGGGCATTTATTTTCCTTAACAGGAGTCACTGTATTAAGTTTGGTGGCTGTTACTCACTGCTTTGTGGCTTTTTGCTGCATCTTTGTGTAAAGAGAATATATTCTCCCATAGAGAATGTTTAGGAGCTCCGGAGGGCCCTGGAGGGCCCTAGAGGCAAAAGTGTGAAGAATAGGCCATGGGTCTCATTGGCTTTTCTGATCAGGAGGCCGTCTAGGATTTGTGTGCAAATTTTCAAAAATAAAAGTCAAAGTAATTGTTTTTCTCCCCATTGTAATTTAGTGCGCTCCTACAGGTGGCGCCGTAGGGTTGATTGTTATTGTGCGCACATAAATGGATTCAGCAGCTTTACGTTTACGTGTGTTTCAAATTTCATGTCGATCGGAGAAAGCGTGTGCGTGCAGGAGCTATTTAAATGATTTCGTGAGCACTCTTTGCGCCCCTGGTGGCCAACGGTGATAAATGCACCATATCACTAATTCAGTTTTTTTCATGGCGCCCTGCACTGGACATATTCCCCAAGTTTCGTCCAAATCGGACAAAGTCGATGTTTGACTTAATAGGTAGGGGGCGCTAGCGAGTACTTTTTATTTATTTTTATTAATGCATTACATTCAGATCATAATTACGCACTCGTGACTGAAATTACAGCTCTGTCAGTCCAAGCGTGTAGCCGTGACATGCGATCGGAAAAACAGGAAACGAAGGCGTTCTTCGATGGCGAGCCACGGCGAAACCGTTTGAGATATCCGAATAAAAGTGGCAGATTATTAAATTTCAATGCGTGCCGATCGCATAAATGTGTGCCAGACCCACGTCGGGCAAAAGCCCTAGGACAAGTTCTCCGTCAAAAAAAAAAAGTCAAACTGGCGTGGCGACTTCGGTCCAATATGGCCGCCGTGCGCTTGGTCCGAGGGCCGCGCTCCAATGTCATGTTTTGCTCGGGTCACTGTTCTCTATCACTGCTCCGAGTTTCGTGCGCGTCGGGCAAAATTTGCTCGTCCCATTTCCCATAGGGGTCCGATTCGGGCCGGTGCTGCTCGTTCGGTTCGGGTCGGACGCTCTCGAGACGCACGAAATACGAAATTTTTTTCCGGGCCGATCGCGACTATACCCCCATTGAAGACTTTTCGTGCATGTTTACTGGGTCAAAAAGGGCCGCGAAGAGTAAGAAAACGCGAAAAATAATAATAATAATAATAATAAGCAAGAAACCAACGAAACACAATGTCCCTCGCCAGTTTACTGGCTCGGGCCAATTAAAGCCGCAAAGCGGCGATGATGGCCCTCGCCCCACGACCGCCGGCCCAAGCGGCCTCGGCCGGTCCCAAACCGCCACGGGGCACCGTCCTCCTCTTCTGAGCGTCACTCGGGCCTCCGTAACCCCCCCTCCCCCCAAGCGCCGTCCCTATAGAAGTGCATAGGCGGGCACTGCTCTCCAAAAGTGGCAAAAGCATCCAAAACACGGCTTCGATGTAATTAACTTATTCGATCAAAATGCTGTAAATAATGCATCTGCCAAGTTTCACTGACTTTGCTCGAAATAATTTAGGGATCTCCATAGACTTATGAAATGTGTCATAGGAAATGAATGGGGGATATGTGTGCTCCCAGAGTCAAAACAATACAAAATAGGACATCAATGTAATAGACTTTTTTGCAGCTTTTGCCGCTTCAAAGCAGTTTACAAGATTTCGTGGAAATTAGGAAATGTTGGTACTTTTACATGACCAGCAGGGGGCGCTATAGTGAAACCTGCTTATGTGCTCCTGAGTCTGTTCCGTTTAATATTTTATTCTGCATCTGTGACTACAGTTTGGGCTCTGTAGGGCAATACCTGTGGCTAGGAGAGATATTGAAATTAACAGGAAATTAAGGCGTTTTTTCACAGGAAGTCATGACTAAACCGCACGAGATAGGGCCAAAAAAAATGGCAGATTATTAAATTCCAATCTGTCTTGATTAGGCACGTGTACGTTAGATCGATGTCGGTACAAAACCCTAGGACAAGTTCTCAATGGAAAATAAAAACTTAAAGTGGCATTTAAAATTAAAATCAATATGGCCGCCATGTCGTTGGTCTGACGACTGAGCACCAATTATGTTTTAGGGTGCTTTTTATGTGTACTATCACTGTGCCAAATTTTATGGGCCTCCTCCAAAGTAAATGTGTCTCCCTTCTCCATAGGCCTCACCCAAAAGGTGGCGCTGTAGAGGCTGTTTATTAGTTTCAGGAAAATACAGTTATGACCCATTAATGTCCCTTAAAAGGAGTCACTGTATTAAGTTTGGTGGCTGTACCACAGGTTTTAGTTGTTTTTTATTGCAGCCTTGTGTGAATAGAATCAGACTCCCATAGAGAATGAATAGGAGCTCTGGGGGGCTCTAGAGGCAAAATTATGAAGAATAGGGCATGGGTCCCATTGACTTTTTTGCATCTTATGAAGCATAGAATCATATCTCCAAATTTGGTGTCAATCGGACAAGCTTGCAGCTTTTAACTGACTGTAGGGGGCGCTATAGTGATTCGTGGTCCTGTGCTCCCTAGTCCATTTTGTGTAGTATTTAATTCTCCATCACTGGTGGCAATTTGGATACTGTAGGCACAGTCCACGTGTCTTTGAGGAGCACGCAGAGAAACAGGAAATAGAGGCGATTTTTCACAGGAAGTCATGACTAAACCGCACGAGATAGGCCAAAAAATTTGGCAGATTATTAAATTCCAATCTGTCTTGATTAGACACGTGTACGTTAGACCGATGTCGGCCAAAAACCCTAGGACAAGTTCTCAATGGAAAATAAAAAGTTTAAGTGGCATTTAAAATTAAAATCAATATGGCCGCCATGTTGTTGGTCTGACGACTGAGCACCAATTATGTTTTAGGGTGCTTTTTATGTGTACTATCACTGTGCCAAATTTTATGGGCCTCCTCCAAAGTAAATGTGTCTCCTTCTCCATAGGCCTCACCCAAAAGGTGGCGCTGTAGAGGCTGTTTATTAGTTTCAGGAAAAATACAGTTATGACCCATTAATGTCCCTTAAAAGGAGTCACTGTATTAAGTTTGGTGGCTGTCCTGCAGGTTTTAGTTATTTTTTGTTGCAGCCTTGTGTGAATGGAGTTAGGCTCCCATAGACAATGAATTGGAGCTCTGGGGGTCTCTAGAGGCAAAATTATGAAGAATAGGGCATGGGTCCCATTGACTTTTTTGCATCTTATGAAGCATAGAATCATCTCTCCAAATTTGGTGTCAATCGGACAAGCTTGCAGCATTTAACTGAACTGTAGGGGGCGCTATAGTGATTCGTGGTCCTGTGCTCCCTAGTCTATTTTGTGTAGTATTTAATTCTCCATCATTGGTGGCAATTTGGACTCTGTAGGCACAGTCCATGTGCCTTTGAGGAGCACGCAGAGAAACAGGAAATAGAGGCGATATTTCACAGGAAGTCATGACTAAACCGCGCGAGATAGGCCAAAAAAATTGGCAGATTATTAAATTTCAATCTGTCTTGATTAGGCACGTGTACGTTAGACCGATGTCGGCCAAAAACCCTAGGACAAGTTCTCAATGGAAAATAAAAACTTAAAGTGGCGTGTGAAATAAAAATCAATATGGCCGCCATGCTGTTGGTCTGACGACTGAGCACCAATTATGTTTTAGGGTGCTTTTTATGTGTACTATCACTGTGCCAAATTTTATGGGCCTCCTCCAAAGTAAATGTGTCTCCCTCTCCATAGGCCTCACCCAAAAGGTGGCGCTGTAGAGGCAGTTTATTAGTTTCAGGAAAAATACAGTTATGACCCATTAATGTCTCTTAAAAGGAGTCTCTGTATTGAGTTTGGTGGCTGTCCTGCAGATTTTAGTTGTTTTTTATTGCAGCCTTGTGTGAAGACAGTCTGAGTCCCATAGAGAATGAATAGGAGCTCTGGAGGGCTCTAGAGGCAAAAGTGTAAAAAATAGGCCATGGGTCTCATTGGCTTTTCTGATCAGGAGGCCGTCTAGGAATTGTGTGCAAATTTTCACTAATAAAAGTCAAAGTAATTGTTTTTCTCCCCATTGTAATTTAGTGCGCTCCTACAGGTGGCGCTGTAGAGGCTGTATTTGACTTGCATGTAAAATGGTGTTATGGGGCATTTATTTTCCTTAACAGGAGTCACTGTATTAAGTTTGGTGGCTGTTACTCACTGCTTTGTGGCTTTTTGCTGCATCTTTGTGTAAAGAGAATATATTCTCCCATAGAGAATGTTTAGGAGCTCTGGAGGGCCCTGGAGGGCCCTAGAGGCAAAAGTGTGAAGAATAGGCCATGGGTCTCATTGGCTTTTCTGATCAGGAGGCCGTCTAGGATTTGTGTGCAAATTTTCAAAAATAAAAGTCAAAGTAATTGTTTTTCTCCCCATTGTAATTTAGTGCGCTCCTACAGGTGGCGCCGTAGGGTTGATTGTTATTGTGCGCACATAAATGGATTCAGCTGCTTGACGTTTACGTGTGTTTCAAATTTCATGTAGATCGGAGAATGCGTGTGCGCGCAGGAACTATTTAAATGATTTCGTGAGTACTCTTTGCGCCCCTGGTGGCCAACGGTGATAAATGCACCATATCACTAATTTAGTTTTTTTCATGGCGCCCTACACTGGACATATTCCCCAAGTTTGGTCCAAATCGGACAATGTTGACTTTTCACTTAATAGGTAGGGGGCGCTAGCGAGTACTTTTTATTTATTTTTATTAATGCATTACATTCAGATCATAATTACGCACTCGTGACTGAAATTACAGCTCTGTCAGTCCAAGCGTGTAGCCGTGACATGCGATCGGAAAAACAGGAAACGAAGGCGTTCTTCGATGGCGAGCCACGGCGAAACCATTTGAGATATCCGAATAAAAGTGGCAGATTATTAAATTTCAATGCGTGCCGATCGCATAAATGTGTGCCAGACCCACGTCGGGCAAAAGCCCTAGTCCAAGTTCTCCGTCAAAAAAAAAAAGTCAAACTGGCGTGGCGACTTCGGTCCAATATGGCCGCCGTGCGCTTGGTCCGAGGGCCGCGCTCCAATGTCATGTTTTGCTCGGGTCACTGTTCTCTATCACTGCTCCGAGTTTCGTGCGCGTCGGGCAAAATTTGCTCGTCCCATTTCCCATAGGGTCCGATTCGGGCCGGTGCTGCTCGTTCGGTTCGGGTCGGACGCTCTCGAGACGCACGAAATACGAAATTTTTTTCCGGGCCGATCGCGACTATACCCCCATTGAAGACTTTTCGTGCATGTTTACTGGGTCAAAAAGGGCCGCGAAGAGTAAGAAAACGGGAAAAATAATAATAATAATAATAAGCAAGAAACCAACGAAACACAATGTCCCTCGCCAGTTTACTGGCTCGGGCCAATTAAAGCCGCAAAGCGGCGATGATGGCCCTCGCCCCGCGCGCGACCGCCTTCCCAAGCGGCCTCGGCCGGTCCCAAACCGCCACGGGGCACCGTCCTCCTCTTCTGAGCGTCACTCGGGCCTCCGTAACCCCCCCACCCCCCAAGCGCCGTCCCTATAGAAGTGCATAGGCGGGCACTGCTCTCCAAAAGTGGCAAAAGCATCCAAAACACGGCTTCGATGTAATTAACTTATTCGATCAAAATGCTCTAAATAATGCATCTGCCAAGTTTCACTGACTTTGCTCGAAATAATTTAGGGATCTCCACAGACTTATGAAATGTGTCATAGGAAATGAATGGGGGATATGTGTGCTCCCAGAGTCAAAACAATACAAAATAGGACATCAATGTAATGGACTTTTTTGCAGCTTTTGCCGCTTCAAAGCAGTTTACAAGATTTCGTGGAAATTAGGAAATGTTGGTACTTTTACATGACCAGCAGGGGGCGCTATAGTGAAACCTGCTTATGTGCTCCTGAGTCTGTTCCGTTTAATATTTTATTCTGCATCGGTGACTACAGTTTGGGCTCTGTAGGGCAATACCTGTGGCTAGGAGAGATATTGAAATTAACAGGAAATTAAGGCGTTTTTTCACAGGAAGTCATGACTAAACCGCACGAGATAGGCCAAAAAAAATGGCAGATTATTAAATTCCAATCTGTCTTGATTAGACACGTGTACGTTAGACCAATGTCGGCCAAAAACCCTAGGACAAGTTCTCAATGGAAAATAAAAACTTAAAGTGGCATTTAAAATTAAAATCAATATGGCCGCCATGTCGTTGGTCTGACGACTGAGCACCAATTATGTTTTAGGGTGCTTTTTATGTGTACTATCACTGTGCCAAATTTTATGGGCCTCCTCCAAAGTAAATGTGTCTCCTTCTCCATAGGCCTCACCCAAAAGGTGGCGCTGTAGAGGCTGTTTATTAGTTTCAGGAAAAATACAGTTATGACCCATTAATGTCCCTTAAAAGGAGTCACTGTATTGAGTTTGGTGGCTGTCCTGCAGGTTTTAGTTGTTTTTTATTGCAGCCTTGTGTGAATAGAATCAGACTCCCATAAAGAATGAATAGGAGCTCTGGGGGGCTCTAGAGGCAAAATTATGAAGAATAGGGCATGGGTCCCATTGACTTTTTTGCATCTTATGAAGCATAGAATCATCTCTCCAAATTTGGTGTCAATCGGACAAGCTTGCAGCTTTTAACTGAACTGTAGGGGGCGCTATAGTGATTCGTGGTCCTGTGCTCCCTAGTCTATTGTGTGTAGTATTTAATTCTCCATCATTGGTGGCAATTTGGACTCTGTAGGCACAGTCCATGTGCCTTTGAGGAGCAACAAGAAACAGGAAATAGAGGCGATTTTTCACAGGAAGTCATGACTAAACCGCACGAGATAGGGCCAAAAAAATGGCAGATTATTAAATTCCAATCTGTCTTGATTAGGCACGTGTACGTTAGACCGATGTCGGGACAAAACCCTAGGACAAGTTCTCAATGGAAAATAAAAACTTAAAGTGGCGTGTGAAATAAAAATCAATATGGCCGCCATGTCGTTGGTCTGACGACTGAGCACCAATTATGTTTTAGGTGCTTTTTATGTGTACTATCACTGTGCCAAATTTTATGGGCCTCCTCCAAAGTAAATGTGTCTCCCTCTCCATAGGCCTCACCCAAAAGGTGGCGCTGTAGAGGCAGTTTATTAGTTTCAGGAAAAATACAGTTCTGACCCATTAATGTCTCTTAAAAGGAGTCTCTGTATTGAGTTTGGTGGCTGTCCTGCAGGTTTTAGTTGTTTTTTATTGCAGCCTTGTGTGAAGACAGTCTGAGTCCCATAGAGAATGAATAGGAGCTCTGGAGGGCTCTAGAGGCAAAAGTGTAAAAAGCCATGGGTCTCATTGGCTTTTCTGATCAGGAGGCCGTCTAGGAATTGTGTGCAAATTTTCACTAATAAAAGTCAAAGTAATTGTTTTTCTCCCCATTGTAATTTAGTGCGCTCCTACAGGTGGCGCTGTAGAGGCTGTATTTGACTTGCATGTAAAATGGTGTTATGGGGCATTTATTTTCCTTAACAGGAGTCACTGTATTAAGTTTGGTGGCTGTTACTCACTGCTTTGTGGCTTTTTGCTGCATCTTTGTGTAAAGAGAATATATTCTCCCATAGAGAATGATTAGGAGCTCTGGAGGGCCCTGGAGGGCCCTAGAGGCAAAAGTGTGAAGAATAGGCCATGGGTCTCATTGGCTTTTCTGATCAGGAGGCCGTCTAGGATTTGTGTGCAAATTTTCAAAAATAAAAGTCAAAGTAATTGTTTTTCTCCCCATTGTAATTTAGTGCGCTCCTACAGGTGGCGCCGTAGGGTTGATTGTTATTGTGCGCACATAAATGGATTCAGCTGCTTGACGTTTACGTGTGTTTCAAATTTCATGTCGATCGGAGAATGCGTGTGCGCGCAGGAGCTATTTAAATGATTTCGTGAGTACTCTTTGCGCCCCTGGTGGCCAACGGTGATAAATGCACCATATCACTAATTTAGTTTTTTTCATGGCGCCCTACACTGGACATATTCCCCAAGTTTGGTCCAAATCGGACAATGTTGACTTTTCACTTAATAGGTAGGGCGCTAGCGAGTACTTTTTATTTATTTTTATTAATGCATTACATTCAGATCATAATTACGCACTCGTGACTGAAATTACAGCTCTGTCAGTCCAAGCGTGTAGCCGTGACATGCGATCGGAAAAACAGGAAACGAAGGCGTTCTTCGATGGCGAGCCACGGCGAAACCATTTGAGATATCCGAAAAAAAGCGGATAGCTATTGAATTTCAATGCGTGCCGATCGCATAAATGTGTGCCAGACCCACGTGTGGCAAAAGCCCTAGTCCAAGTTCTCCGTCAAAAAAAAAAGTCAAACTGGCGTGGGCGACTTCGGTCCAATATGGCCGCTGCGGCGCTTGGTCCGAGGGCCGCGCTCCAATGTCATGTTTTGCTCGGGTCACTGTTCTCTATCACTGCTCCGAGTTTCGCGCGCGCTCGGGCAAAATTTGCTCGTCCCATTTCCCATAGGGTCCGATTCGGGCCGGTGCTGCTCGTTCGGTTCGGGTCGGACGCTCTCGAGACGCACGAAATACGAAATTTTTTTCCGGGCCGATCGCGACTATACCCCCATTGAAGACTTTTCGTGCATGTTTACTGGGTCAAAAAGGGGCGCGAAGAGTAAGAAAACGGGAAAAATAATAATAATAATAAGCAAGAAACCAACGAAACACAATGTCCCTCGCCAGTTTACTGGCTCGGGCCAATTAAAGCCGCAAAGCGGCGATGATGGCCCTCGCCCCGCACGCGACCGCCTTCCCACGCGGCCTCGGCCGGTCCCAAACCGCCCCGGGGTACCGTCCTCCTCCTCTGAGCGTCACCCGGGCCCCCGTGACCCCCCCCTCCCCCCACTCACACCGGGTGGCGTCCCCATAGAAGTGGATTGGCGGGCACTGCTCTCCAAAAGTGGCAAAACCGTCCAAAACATGGCTTCGATGTAATTGACTTATTCGATCAAAATGC
Organism: Rhinogobius similis; assembly: GCA_019453435.1. Classification (NCBI taxonomy): domain Eukaryota; kingdom Metazoa; phylum Chordata; class Actinopteri; order Gobiiformes; family Gobiidae; genus Rhinogobius; species Rhinogobius similis. The sequence continues at coordinate 33,572,862 of CM033632.1, forward strand.
TCTAAATAATGCGTCTGCCAAGTTTCACTGACTTTGCTCGAAATAATTTTGGCCTCTCCATAGACTTATGACATGTCTCATAGGAAATGCATGGGGGATATGTGTGCTCCCAGAGTGAAAACAATACAAAATAGAACATCAATGTAATAGACTTTTTTGCAGCTTTTGACACTTAAAATCAGATTGCAAGATTTTGTGGAAATCAGGAAATGTTGGTACTTATACATGACCAGCAGGGGGGCGCTATAGTGAAATGTGCTCATGTGCTCCTGAGTCTGTTCTGTTTAATATTTGATTCCACATCTGTGACTACACTTTGTGCTCTGTACGGCAATACCTGTGGCTGGAAGAGTTATTGAAAGACATAGGAATTGAAGGCGATTTGCGATGGTGAGCCACATCTAAACCATAAATGCTATCACCAAATATTAGATGAGTATTTAATGTCAATATTTTTAGAGCAGGAACGTATCTGTCAAAATGATGTTGGGCCAAAAACCTCGAACAAGTTCGTTAACAAAGAGACAAAGTTTAAGTGGCGCGTGAAATATGATCCAAAATGGCCGACTGCACGTGCATAATAGGCCGGCGCCGTAATGTAATGTTTGACTTGTCTCAGGGCGCTCTATCACTGCTCCGAATTTCAGGAGGCTTGGTCAAAATTTGCATGTCCCTTCTCCCATAGGGGCTCGGTTCTGGCTGGCGCTGTTGGTTCGGGTCGGGTCAGACGTTGTCGCGATGGACATTTTATCGAAGTGTTCGCCGGGCCGGTCGTTCCTATCCGAGCATGTGGGACTTTTCGTTAACGTTCAGAGGGTGAAAATCGCGTTTGTATATTCACAGTGTCTCCTGGTTTAACGAACATCAATGTTAACTTAAAGCCGCAAAGCGGCGATGATGGCCCTCGCCCCGCGCGCGACCGCCTTCCCACGCGGCCTCGGCCGGTCCCAAACCGCCCCGGGGCGCCGTCCTCCTCCTCTGAGCGTCACTCGGGCCTCCGTGATCCCCCCTCCCCCCACTCACACCGTCAGGCGTCCCCATAGAATTGCATAGGCGGGCACTGCTCTCCAAAAGTGGCAAAACCGTCCAAAACACGGCTTCGACGTATTTGACTTATTCGATCAAAATGCTCTAAATAATGCATCTGCCAAGTTTCACTGACTTTGCTCGAAATAATTTAGGGATCTCCACAGACTTATGAAATGTGTCATAGGAAATGAATGGGGGATATGTGTGCTCCCAGAGTCAAAACAATACAAAATAGGACATCAATGTAATGGACTTTTTTGCAGCTTTTGCCGCTTCAAAGCAGTTTACAAGGTTTCGTGGAAATTAGGAAATGTTGGTACTTTTACATGACCAGCAGGGGGCGCTATAGTGAAACCTGCTTATGTGCTCCTGAGTCTGTTCCGTTTAATATTTTATTCTGCATCTGTGACTACACTTTGTGCTCTGTAGGGCAATACCTGTGGCTAGGAGAGATATTGAAATTAACAGGAAATTAAGGCGTTTTTTCACAGGAAGTCATGACTAAACCGCACGAGATAGGCCAAAAAAAATGGCAGATTATTAAATTCCAATCTGTCTTGATTAGACACGTGTACGTTAGACCAATGTCGGCCAAAAACCCTAGGACAAGTTCTCAATGGAAAACAAAAACTTAAAGTGGCATTTAAAATTAAAATCAATATGGCCGCCATGTCGTTGGTCTGACGACTGAGCACCAATTATGTTTTAGGGTGCTTTTTATGTGTACTATCACTGTGCCAAATTTTATGGGCCTCCTCCAAAGTAAATGTGTCTCCCTCTCCATAGGCCTCACCCAAAAGGTGGCGCTGTAGAGGCAGTTTATTAGTTTCAGGAAAAATACAGTTCTGACCCATTAATGTCTCTTAAAAGGAGTCTCTGTATTGAGTTTGGTGGCTGTACCACAGGTTTTAGTTGTTTTTTATTGCAGCCTTGTGTGAAGACAGTCTGAGTCCCATAGAGAATGAATGGGAGCTCTGGAGGCCTCTAGAGGCAAAAGTGTAAAAAATAGGCCATGGGTCTCATTGGCTTTTCAATCCAGGAGGCCGTCTAGGAATTGTGTGCAAATTTTCACTAATAAAAGTCAAAGTAATTGTTTTTCTCCCCATTGTAATTTAGTGCGCTCCTACAGGTGGCGCTGTAGAGGCTGTATTTGAGTTGCATGTAAAATGGTGTTATGGGGCATTTATTTTCCTTGAAAGGAGTCACTGTATTAAGTTTGGTGGCTGTTACTCACTGCTTAGTGGCTTTTTGCTCCATCTTTGAGTGATGAGAGTCAGACCCCCATAGAGAATGAATAGGACCTCAGGAGGGCCCTAGAGGCAAAAGTGTGAAGAATAGGGCATGGGTCCCATTGAGTTTGAGTTTAGTTTATTTCCAAAAGGGGACAGTGCAATTTCATAAAACACATGAATAAAACATGAGTAAAACAGCCAGAATTAGCCAAAGAGGCTATTTTTCATCTGTAGTCCCCCGGCCATGATGTCAAAATGGCAATAAAATGGACAAAAACAGACATGGTTAATAAAACACAACATCAACACAAAATATAATACAATATTTACAAAAATGTACAGAGAGCAGCCAAATAGATTTTAGTGTGTGCATGTAAATGTGTTCACCAGCCACTCTTGCGAATGTTTCTTAAATGTTTTGTAAGAGGATAAGTGTTTAATGGTGTCGGGTACACAGTTCCACTCTCTGGCAGCTCTCACAGACCAGGCCGCCTGACTGAAGCTGCTCTTTCTCAGAGGGATTACACAGTCACCTTTCATTGAGCCTCGAGTGACACGACCTGAGATGTTCCATTGACTTTTTGC
>CM033632.1:33575807-33645807 GCA_019453435.1 Rhinogobius similis
CAGTCTGATGGAGAAACAAATGAACGAGATCACGCAACAAATCAAAACGCAACGGCAATCCGAGCAACAGCGCGTCGAAGACCTCCGAGAGAAGCTCCAGCAAGAGATCGTGGAACTCAAAGTGAAATATTTCGACTTGGACAACCTTTCCGACAACTCCCCGACGCTCCAAATCAAAACCCTTCCTTCTACGTCGCGCATTTTTCCTTGCTCGTTGCGCTACTTTGCCGTTTTCCCCTCCGCCATCGCGTCGCTTACGTCCAAACTCCAGCAAACTTTGAGCGAAGACGGTTTGATAATCTCCCAAACCATTCCCGAAGTTCTCCTCTCCAAACCTCAACCGCAGCCGAAAACCCGATCCGAACTCTTGCAGTATTCCTGTGATTTAACGTTAGATTCCAACACGGCTCACACCATGCTTTTACTGTCCAACGGCAATCAAAAGGTGACGTTCGCAGGCGAGCATCAAGCGTATTCGCAAAGTTCGGACCAGTTTACGCACTGGCCGCAGGTTTTGAGTCGGGAAAGTTTACCCGGAAGGTGTTATTTTGAGGTGGAATGGGTAGGCGCTGGAGTGTACGTAGCGTTAGCATATAAAAGTATCAAAAGACAAGGAAACTCTTACGAATGTCTTTTTGGATCCAATGAAAAATCATGGGCGCTGTGTTGTACGAGACAGAACAACTCCTTCATGTACAACGGGGTGAAAACCAAAGTCAAATGGAAGCTTTCGCACACGATCGGGGTATATTTGGATTACGCAGCGGGGATTCTGTGTTTTTATAGTGTTTTTTCCGACCGAGTGACACTTCTTCACAAAGTGGTGCACAGTTTTCCAGAGCCGCTTCACGCTGGGCTCAGGCTGTGGGCCGATGAGAGCACAGCAAGCTTCACTCGACTGTAAAAGATTGTTATTGTTGTGGAGTTTTAATTATGAAACAGGCAGCGGTGCACTTTCACTCACACCAGCTAAAAGCTCATGTCTAAAACTGTGATTGTTTTCGCTAGCTTTGTGACACAATATGCTGAAATATAATGAATATTTTAATGTGATCATGAAAGTTAAATGAAAAACAAAAATATAAATGATGTTATATATTTACTTTATATTTTTTTAACTTTTATACTGAAATGCAACAAAGGGTAAGCCAAAACAAGTGACGAAATGAAAAACGCTCACATTTACACTTTATGCACTGTAAGATAATATTTTTAATATGATTTTTTTTTTTTACATAAATGGTTTTACGTTGGTGTCAGCGAAATGCAATTTGTCATTGTATTGTGTTTATGTAGTTTATGTAGTGTTTTTTGGACAGCAGAGGGAGCCAGAATATACTGCTGTCTTTTCCCAAAAATTGTGGCTATGTTCACTTAACAAAAAACATTAAAATAATGTAATATTTAAGATATGGACTTCTGAGTGTCTTTGTGTAGAAGTACTGCTGCCACAATTGTACTTAAGTAAAAGTACACAGTACACATGAACAATACCACTCAGCACCTTGAACAGTGTCAATCCTGCAGATTCTCCTCATTCATTCATCAGGCTCTGGCAGTGAAATGATCAACGAGAGAAACGTAAATCATAGCTTTAAGAAAAACACTGGCCTAGATTTATCAAGAAAAGGATAAGTCATGGGTGCATGGTCACGTCTGTGGATAATTTTAATCTGTTTCTATAATATGTATGTGCTTGCTTTTATAAATGCTCTTGGATGATTCAAATATAGTAACTTGTCATGTATGCATTAGGCCCCAGACTGAAATGTCTGTCAGAATTCTGGGAAATGGCTATATCACTGTTATGTTATTTGTTTAGCCTTACATTTCAGACGTTCAAAGTACAGAAAAAGACCAGAGGTCCATTTTGACTGCCATGTACACAGTATTTTTAACTTGACTGTTGTAACATGTGACGTAAAGGGAACGGTATATAACGCCTCAATGTAAACATGAATTTAGACTCTCCTGTACTGTGCTCAGACCTCTGCATGTCAGTGTACCTTTTAATAAAAGCTAAAATAATGAATCTGCGCCAGTGTCTTCTTCCAGGGAGCAACATCTACACGTCCTCAGTGCGTCTGCCACAAACGGAATGTCCAGTGCCACACTACATGAAGCTGCCAAGAAAAGTGATGAAATAACCTATATCTCATGACAGGAACAGTTTGTCCATCTGCAGCTTTAGTTTAATCAAAATGTATCATTCTGACTGTTTGTGACTTTTACTGGACCATAGAAGGAATCAGACCGGTAACAGAGGATTTACTAAAGGCAGGGATATTAGTTCCGTGCCCTGAAGCTCCCTGTAACACTCCATTATTTCCAAAAAAAAAGCATGATCATCAAAAGGATGGAGAATGATAGAAGATCTGAGCGCTGTAAATGAAGCAGTAATCCAAAGAGCACCAAATGTACCTGATCACACACGTTGTTAAATACCTTATGACCAGTCTCAAAATGGTATTCAGTGATAGCTCTTCACAATGCATTTTGGTCTATACCATTAAGTAAAGAAAATCAACTATGGTTCATATTTCCTTTTGAAGGTCAAAGACACCAGATTAAGTCAAGGTCAACAATATTCTCAGCTGCAACTGCTATTTGTCAAATTTTGACACATTTTCAAATTAAAATATATGTAGATGATATTTTAGTCGCTTCAAAATCAAGAGAAATATGTAAAGCTGATACATTAGCAGTACTTAAGTATTTGGCGAAAACAGGAAACAAAGTAAGTAGAGATAAACTCCAGTTATGGAAAACAGAAGTAAAATACTTCAATCATACATTAATTCAAAAAGGAAGAACATATAATAATCACATTTTGTTATTTCTAGGGCGTCATAGTCATGGTGCCACTGGTAACAGAGGCCACGAGGCAGAGGAGGCCAAGGTGATAGAGGAGGTAGAGGAGGCTGAGGTGATGGAGGAGGTAGAGGAGGCCGAGGTGACGGAGGAGGTAGAGGAGGCCGAGCTGACGGGGGAGGTAGAGGAGGCCGAGGTGATAGAGGAGGCCGAGGTGATAGAGGAGGTAGAGGAGGCTGAGGTGATAGAGGAGGTAGAGGAGGCTGAGGTGATGGAGGAGGTAGAGGAGGCCGAGGTGACGGAGGAGGTAGAGGAGGCCGAGGTGACGGAGGAGGTAGAGGAGGCCGAGGTGACGGGGGAGGTAGAGGAGGCCGAGGTGACGGAGGAGGTAGAGGAGGCCGAGGTGATGGAGGAGGTAGAGGAGGCCGAGGTGACGGAGGAGGTAGAGGAGGCCGAGGTGACGGAGGAGGTAGAGGAGGCCGAGGTGACGGGGGAGGTAGAGGAGGCCGAGGTGACGGTGGAGGTAGAGGAGGCCGAGGTGACGGGGGAGGTAGAGGAGGCCGAGGTGACGGGGGAGGTAGAGGAGGCCGAAGAAGCAGAAGGTAGTGTAGACAGTGGAGGGTGAGGAGGTAGAGGAGGCCGTGGCAGGAATGGTGGACAAGATCTGTCAAAGTTCTTCTTTGGATGGAGGTGGAACTGGTGGGAGAAGTCCAAATTGCAGCGGGTCATTTGGCCTCAGGGACCTCTTTGTCGACACTGAAGGACAGCCCTCAGAAGATGTTTCATGTACCCATAGTCCTTTTGAACTTTTATAGTGTGCAACCTCCACCTGCCATACCCATAAAAACAATAATGAACATGTGTCATTGAACACTATTCACCTTATTCCAGAAGTTGCCGTGGGCGCCGCCATCTTGTTTCCGTTGTATTCGTTTACGTGGGGCAGGCGAGCTCAAATTAGTTTTACACGGAGTAAAAAGCTGTTTTCAGGCCGCCCAGGAAATCGGTGCATTGATGACTTGTTGTTGCACGTGTACTTTTTATTTTACACAATTCAATCTACTTTACATGATGTTTTAGCGGTGAGACTTTTCTCTTGTTTGCAGGGCGGAATAAGGTGAATTTACTGTCATAACTACTTCAGTGCGCCATCAGCATTTCTTTGAGCAATGAACATGATAATTGTAGTCCAAGCAGAATAATAAATACATATAAGTAATCAGACTTTGCAATAGTTATAGTTTAAAATTGTAATATTATTATTGTTTATTTCATGTCATAAAAACACCTTCAGTGACACCACATCAAACACAGAAAAAAATGAATGAAAATGAAAAACAGCGTGGCTGTCAAATACAACTCGAGCACTGACCAAAATGTCATTGAGCGTGGCTAGTGCCGTGGCACGGGTCATTAACACAATGATGTGCAGGGCAAATTTGCAATGTTTATCCGTGATGTAAAACAATATATAAGAGAGTTAGGGACAATCTTCACACATTGTACTCTAAACTGGCACAACTACAGGCTTACTATTATGTGCACACGTCCCTAGCCTCATCAGATGACAACGATGTAAAATGGGTAATGATAGATCTGATGTTGCTTTTTTTTTTTTTTGATTGAATAATATCTTTGAATGAGATCATTTAGATGTTTTTTTTTTTCAAAGCACATAGATAGTGCAGACATAATTACCATTGACCTGTCACAAGTCATCATCACTGGTTGCTGATTTGGACCACACTCTTTCACAATGTCTGCATTAAAAGCCTGTAAGACGTAGTGTACAGAGGCAGTGGTGTGATCTGAGGTTATATATGTTGTCACTGCATAAATGATGATAAATGAGGTCTTATTGTAAACGCTCATTGTAAATCTCACTGCTCGCTTCTGACCACAACCAGTGTTGTCAGATTGGGCGGTTTTCCGCCCAATTGGGCTCCTTTTGTTGGCTTCGGGCGGAAAAAAATAGCGTTGGGCGGATGCATATATTTTGGGCTATTTTTGGATGTCTCAGGCGGGAATTTGAAAATGCAAAATAGATTAATATCTTCATAAATATTTGTGTATTATTGATTGAGTTGTTGATAGAATATTAAATAGAATAGAATAAATTACAGAAATTGAATATTGAATGGTTTGCAATAGTGACATTGGTTGTGCTGGTTGTCAGTCAAAATGTCTAATCGACCTCTGATTGGATGGAAACAAAACACACTGGCTCAGTCTGCGCACCCTCGGGTTTGGCGCTGGGTCCTGCTTAACGTGTTAAGGTCAGTTTATCTCACGGCTGGAGAGGAGATGCAGGATTTAAAACAAGATTTCCAAATGGGGGAAATACAAGAAAGTATATTGGAAGTAATGGGAGAACCACCCGAGCTGAAAATGTGGATTGCCCCAGTTCTGGAGAATGAGTCCAAAGCATGCTACACGTATTACAATTCTGATATCCAGTTTGCATGGGACTAAAGTCTATATGACAAGTTCTCATTATATTCAAATTATGGCTTAGTTTGGTGGGAGGCACTTGTGGTAAATATTTAGCAGTTTTACATTTTTGAAGTACAGTTCCAGAAGAAATTTTGATAAATAAAAGTTTAAAATTACAGGTGTGTGTCATCAAAATGTGACGTACAGTTGAAAATAAATAGACAGTTAACACTATAAATGTTATGAAGATTGTCAAACAGATGACAAAATAGGCAAAATGTGTAGTCAAATCTTAAATACAATCATATTCAGTATATATTAGTCAAACATGTCTAACCTGTCAACTTTAAACGCACCATACAATCAGATAGTGGTACTGTATAGTTGCCAAATAAGGAGGGCTAAGGGCCCGACTGTGGTCTATATGTTTATCTGGTGTGTGCCGTTGGTTTGTTCATAATTTTACGGTTGCAACTGTGCTTTGTATGCCATTTAAATAGTAATTTTGGAAAGTTTATAATTTGGGCTGGTTTTCATTGATCTTGGCGGGTTTTATGTGGACTTTGGGCTGGAAACTGTCAGTAAAATCTGGCAACACTGACCACAACATGACACCGTTTGGGTCCAGAAGGACCTTTTGAAGGACCTAATTGGATGTTTTTTGTTTTTTCTATCAAAAGTTGTGCACTTAACGTCTAATTTTGACAAGGGTGATCTTTTTGTCTTTTCTCATAAGAAATATTCTTCTATATATTTGAGGATGGTGCCTCATCTCTGCAGCCGGAGTCCAGTACAAGATTGTCCAGCTTGTGTAATTTGTGTAAATGTAGTACCTCTTAAAGGGCGACGTCTAATTTCATGGGTGTGTGCCTGGCCTTTCTGCCTGTGAAATATATAAGGTCTCTGCACTGGCTTCCTGTGGCTCAGAGAATCGACTTTAAAGCAGCTCTGATTGTATTTAAGTCCTTCCATGGCCAAGCACCAAAGTACATCTCTGAACTGTTAGTACCATACGAACCATCACGTACTCTGAGAACCTCAGGGACCGGCCTCCTGGTGGTGCCCAGAGTCATGGGGAATCGGCGTTCCAGTTTTATGGAGCTAAAATCTGGAACAGTCTCCCCGAAAATGTAAGACAGGCCCCCACACTGCCAGTTTTTAAATCTAGGCTTAAAACTGTTCTGTTTAGCTGTGCATATGATTAAGGGAATTTGTTCCGTATTTTATTGTGTCATGTACATTTTAATGTATTTATTTATGCTCTTATTGTGATTGTATTGTTAGTTTTAATGTGTTTTTATGACTGTAAAGCACTTTGTGTTACTTTTGTATGAATTGTGCTATACAAATACATTTTGATTGATTGATATATATTTTTATCCCATAATTAACAAACAAGACAAAAACCCACAAACAAAACAAACATAAATAAATACATGGATAAAAAAACAAAATGCCAGGTACATATCATACATACTCTACATTTAATATACATATGCGTGTGTGTGGGGGGGGTAGCACTGCTTAATTTGTATTCTCAAAGCAAAACAAAACAAAATATAAATAAATAAAATGCATAAATAAATAAATATGCAAATGGAATCGAACCTCCACCCATATTGGGGCTGTGGTCTTTTTTTGTTGTCTATTTCATACTTTATTGTTATATACATACAGTCAATGACATATTTAATGTTGTTTTATGATTAAGTTCTAAAAGTAAAACACAGCCCTATACAGATGTCACATAAATAATTTCATTATTGTGCACATGATTGCAATTTTTACAATATTATTGCTAGTAGTTGAAGAATTCTTTGGCTATTTCTTATTATTTATCAGCCAAATCCAGCGTGTTCGTTTACTGTAAGAGTGGAGCGTTTAGCAGTCAACAATTACTACACTATATAACTAATAACACATACCAGTATAATGATGGCCAGGATTCGACGAGTTACAATCAAAAGATTTATTTCCCTAATACAAATAATCTATACCGAGCTCGGGACGCCTGGGGCTAATGGTTACTCTCGCCGCTGTCTCCCCAGACGTAACCACTAGCCCAGTCTTGTCCGTATTTAACACATCGCACATGAATAATACATGAATATGCAAGAAGAGGCGATGTCATCCTTCCTGAAGTCTTCTGATAGGGGTTTAACGTAAAGTTCTCCTTATATGGTGCGTGCGCAGGGAGAGGCCGTTTTGTTTATCTTACACATTCCTGAGATTGGGCTTTGCATCTGCTTTGCCAGAAAATGGAAACTTCACAACTAGTTTGGATGTTACCTGAAACTCAATAACTGACATGTTGTACAACAAACAAAACTTCTGCAATTCATCTTACATATGTAAAACTATAAAACCATTATTTTATAATTATAAAATATAAAAAAGTCTTCAAATATAAAAGTATAAAAATATAAAAACCCTTCAATTCCCCCTTCTGAGGTCTCCAAAGACCTCAAAATCAAACCTTCAAGTGTACATGGTCGACATAGTCCTCACATATGACATGGATGCACAGAACATTTTTCTCAGAACATCATGTAGCTTTAAACCTTCACATTTCAATCCCACAACTCGAAATCTGCAACGATAAAACACAAAACACTTCCAAAACAATTATTCATTAATAAAATCAATACCACATTCTCCATCACAGTTGTCCTCAGGATCCTGCCAGTCTGGAGCCAAACCTGTCTTCTCAGACACTTCCACATCCTCTCTGTCACCCCCTTCAGGGGAGGGCCTTACTCCCGTGGAGTGGATGTTTCGAGAGTAAAAGATGCCTCCTGTGGTGGTGCTGCCTAGAGCCCTAGACAACATACCTCTAACAATGGGAATAACACAACAACAAACAATACCAAGTATAACGAAGAAAATCAAAAACATAACAACAAATCTTTGAAGGATATGACTCCAGGAGCCGGAGAATAGCCAATCTCCAAACCCATTGTTTGGAGATGCCTGGGACCCTAAATAATTCCTAAGGCCTTTCACCTTTTCTCTAATGTGTGTCCAATTGCCGGTTTCATCTGGAATGTAAGTACAACAATGATCTATGCCTACAGCTGCACACATACCTCCTCGCTCAGCATAAAGACCGTCTAAGGCCACACGGTTTTGCATGGCTACTGAGGCTACTGCCTTTAATTCAGAGCCATCCTCCAATTGTTTCAATGTGTCATCTACAATTTCGGCTAAATCTTCAATTGCCCAATATAACATATTAATTTTGTGGGCGTTGGTTGCTGTACCTACTCGTGGGATCAAGGTACCCAACCAACCTCTGAAGTCAGAAATTAAGGGGTCACGACCTTCTCCAATAGCTGGTATGTATGCTTGGCCTAAAGTTTTATTTCCTACTTTCAAGACTCGTTTAACTCTTACATACTTGTGGGGGTTATGGTGGCCATTTTTTTTTTACCATCTCTTGCATTAAATCATCTGAAATAACTAAGGAAGAAGGTGCCAGTCTGGCTAATGTACATGTGCCGCACCAATTTGTAGGTAATACTAAATAAGAATTAATGCCACATGTCCAAACGTACCCACGAGGAGTAGGTGCGCCCTCCTTTCCTGGAGGCGTGAGAATCACAGTAGAGCTCTTTGCCAGGTTTAGGATCTTATGTACGTCTTGCCACCAGTTTTGTGAGTCTCGGGGCCAAGAGTTAGGACCTATTTCATACTTACAGGATGATTTACCTAAAGATCTGGTATCACTACAGCTACGAGTGTAACAGACTTGGGCAGGTAATGGTTGTCTATAAAAGTGGAGCCCTCTCCCCACTGTGCTATTAGTTTGTCTAGTCCAATTTACTGGGTTTCTCCACACTGTTAAATTAGCTGCATGCATCCATTGGCTACACTCAGGTAAGTGAGAACTAGAATTACGGGCCATAATTCTTCCTAAGTATAATATACAAAGTGATTCTTGTAATCCAGCTGGCACTGCCACCGAGGTGGGAGATTCATCTGCATGATGTGGCTTAAAGGAGCAAACCCAACAAGGTGAAGTTACATTAACTTTTGCTTTTTGCTGTATAATGAGCTACCTTTAACCATTTATTTTGTAGATGTGAATGCGATTCGATTAGTGAGCGCCTTCTCCTGGAACCATTTCCTTCTGCAATCATAAACAAAGTCACATTTTTTACAACATCAGTATTATTATCATTTATACATTTGATTGTCCAGTCATCAATCCAACCAGGGGTCTGTATGTCCGCTACTTTTGCTCGTAAAAATTTAATGTTTTTTCCATTGTTACAATGCATTAGTTTGCGTTCATTTGAACCAGATCCAGCTAGAGTCAAACATATCACTATTCCAATGAGTAGTAGCGTTATCAGGACACACAGCCACACTGGGCATTGATGAAAAAGTCTTGGAGAAAGCCTGAAAAATGTAAACCATCTGCTAAAAGTGAAAGAGACGGATATAGATCTATTTTGAGGTTTGGTCTGTTTTATCTTTAGTATTTTGGGTATTTTGGGTATCCCCACCCCCTTCAGTGGGACCTCCGGGCCCACTTCCATAGTATGGTTTGGCAAAGGAGTGGTGGTACCAATAAGGTTTTCCGTGTACTTTGAAAGCATGGGAGGTGCGGTGCGTCACTTCGAAAGGTCCAATGTAACGAGGGGAGGCCTTGTATTGTCTCTGGTCTTGGTGCTGATAGAATAGCCTGTTTTTGTGAGGGCGAGGGTTAAATACTACCAGAGCAGATGACCTTACCTAGGAAGGTTACCTGAGGCCTGCAACACTGCAATTTAGATTTGGACACTTTAAAGCCATGGCGCAAAAGTTGGGAAAGAACATTAGACGTGGTAATCAAACACTCGGTAGATGAGGTGGATGCAATTAAAATGTCGTCAACGTATTGAATGACTACGTTCCCTTCAGGTACTATGGTGTCTGCAAAGCAACGTTTTAAACAATCATTAAAGATGCCAGGGCTATTCCGGTGCCCTTGAGGGAGTACTGTGTACTGCAGTTTGACACCACAATGGGTGAAAGCAAATTGATATCTGCTTTCTTCTGCCAATGGAATAGAATAAAACGCGTGTTTTAAATCTATCACCGAGAAGTATTTCATGTCAGGAGTCAGAATGGACAGGACTTTGTGTGGGTCTGGCACTGGCAAAAGCGGAGTTATAGTGACATCATTTACTTTGCGTAGATCATGTGCCGGCCTAAAAGTGCCATCTGGTTTTGGGACTGGGTTCAGGGGAGTGTTCCAGGTTGAATTTGAAATTTCAAGAACCCCTGCTTCCCATAAGTCTCTAAGCGCCTGATCTACTCCCTCAAACTGCTGTCTGTTACTATATTTTCTTTGAGGGACATAAACTTTACTGCCTGGTTGGACATTGAGAACCACAGGTTCTACAGAAAGACAGCGGCCAATATCAGAACCGCTAACAGCCCATAGTTCTTTTGGAAATTTAGACAACATTTCTGCGGCAGATTCATGATCAGTAAGCTCATGGCCATGTGACCGGTCCAAAGTCTCCTCATCCATTAACAGAGTGTCAATTACATTTGATAATGGAATCATGTAGGCCTCAGCCGAAATACTATGGAACAAATTTGGAATAGATGTTGGTTTCCAATCAACAACACAATTAAGCCTCCAAGTGAGGGGACCTAATTCACGGGCTTCAAAGCCAGGCCCCAGGAAAAGAGAACAATGTGGGTCTGTTTGTGTGTCACGTTTGTAATAGAGCTGTAGCTCGTCAGGCAGTTTTACAGAGGCTACAACCCCAGTTTTGTGAACGTAGAGACAGCTAGTAGTTATTAGAAATTCTCTACCTTTAAGCTGGGTATTAAAAATTTCTTCATAAACCTCGTCATCCTGTCTGTCATAAAACAATGTGACATGATATGGGTCAGTTGGAGTTGTAAATGGGTAGCAGGTGGAGAACCATGGCTTCCACAGCAGCATAGAGGAGTACAGTCCCTCCTCTTCAGTTGTTTGTGGCTGTAACAGGCCCCAATATATTTTTGCCGTTTGTGGTGTTGAAGATTGAGTGAGGAAAACACGGTGACGTGCTTGTCCAGAGCAGGTAGCTGATTGTCCATTCGGCCAGGTGACTGTAATCCCACCAGGAGTACAGAGAATATCTGCTCCAGTCGTCTGTAGAATGTCTCTGCCCATCAAACTGACGGGTGTTTGTGGCGAATATTTAACAGGCATAATAAAGTTTTGGCCAGCAATCAAAAAAGTCAATGGTTTGGTAATTCGTAGAGGTGTTGATTGTCCCATGAGTCCTGAGAGATGGATGCTCTTGTTACTGAGCTGTGAATGATGTATAGTTTTAACAGTAGAATGTGTGGCTCCTGTATCCACCAACATCATTGTTTTTTCGCCACCCACCTCTACAGTGACAAATGGTTCTGGGGTGGCAACAAGACTCATTGGGCCCCCCTAGTATCCTTCATTTTCTCCCGTCCCACCATAATACTGGCCTTGTTGCACCCATGGTGGCGGATTGGAGGGACCCTGCTGTGTCCAAGGAGCGCGATCCTGGGGTCCCTGCGGTCCTGCGGGGAATCTGGTCCAGTCCCCGGGGCGTGCTCTACAATCACGGCTAAAATGTCCAGGGCGGCCACAATTATAACAAACGTCTCCACGCTGCTGTTGTCCACCAAAGCTCATTCCTGCTCCCCTACCTCTACTTTGGCTTCTAAAATTCCCTCTTCCTCGGCCCTTTCTATTTTGTCCGTTTCCCTGATAAGGGTGTGGTGGTGTCACGTATAAGACGCTTACGGGTGCTTGGACAGGTGCAGGTGTGATGATGGGGGTGTCAGTAGGTGCTGGTGTTGTAGCCACCAACTGCGTTTTGACCTGGTCTTTCTTTTGAGCAGTAGCTTGCTGCCTGGCTTCAGAAATTTGCAGTCTAAGTAACTCCTGCTGTAACTGTGTAGTTTTGTCTTGAGCCTCTTTTTGTTGTTGATTGTATATATCAGCATGGTGTCTAAAATGCGTCATAAATTGAGTGCTGTCAGCCACTAAACCGGGCACAGCTTTTAATGCTGTTTGAATTTGGGCTGGCAAGGCGGCCAGAACCTGCTGCAGAAATAAGCATGTAGTTTGTGGGTTCCTCAGAGGATGTGTGTGCATAGAATTTATGTATGCATTAATGCATTGGTCCATGTATGTACTTGGACATGTACCTGGAATAAACGGAGCCAATGTTGGTGGTGTAGGCGTGGTTAAGGGAAACCTAAGTTTGAGATGGTCTAATAGCACCTCTGCATGAGGCTCAAAGGGATCTTCAATAGGTGTGTCATTCAGAGCTATATCCCTCAAAATCTGCTCCGTAACGTGATGTGAGGAACATTCAGTAAGTAGTTGCTTCACATCTCCCAGTGCCAGAGTCATATGACCCGTCTGAGCTCGTAGAGCTACGTACCATGACATGCCTCCTTGAGACAGCGGTGGTAATTTTTCTTTAATCAAGGCCATATCAGCGCCCCCTAAGGGTTTGTAAACCCTAGGGATTTGCCCATCAGCGCCTGCAGGGCCTGTTGCTAGTAGTGGATAATTATGTACGTGTGGTCGTGTCACTGGGTATAAACTTGCTGATTTTAATTTAGGTAATTTGGCTAATGCATCTTTGTTTTGTTGTAATTCTTTCCGTAAAGCTATCATGGTTTTCTCGGCCTCCTCAATTTGTGTCTGCCAGCTTGCCTTCTCACTGTCCTCTGTAGGAATGTTTCTTCGCAAAAATGTGATAGTATCTTGGAGGTTGTAAATTTCCCGATTTAGACCATTTATTTTAGATTGTATGTCATAACTCTCAACATTGCATCCACCTTCATCTTCCTCATCCCTGGTTTCTAACAAAGTTACCGTGGCTGCCTTAGATTTTGTAACCTTTGATTCTACTGCCGGGTCTTTCTTTTGCACCGCCAGCTCTTGTAATTATTCACCTAATTTAGTCAATTCTTGGACCGTATTGTCCTTATATTCTTGTCTCAAATCTTTTTGTAATAACTCAAGCTGCTGTTGCTGAGCCTGCAAACCCTCACTTACTTCCTGTTTTGTGTCCTGTACTTGCTTAAACAGCTGTGCTACATGTTCTAAAACTGTGGCTGCTGTTGTGTCTTGTTAAAACAGGTCGCGCTTCTTTGCTAGTTTTTGTTTCTCTTCTTTTGACAATGAGAGTTGTTTAAGAACTAACTTCTGCAGTTTATCTGTTTCGTCCTGTGTCATAGTCTCTGATGGTTGTATGTCTGCATTTATAAAACCTTGCAGTTAGTAATGGATACAATCCACCGGCGCCACCAGTAGGTGGTGCCGTTGGGCTACTTACCTCGACATACGAAGGCGGTGCTCCGTCCTGGGAAGGAGGAGGACCGGCTCCTTTTGTCTGTTTGGGCGGATCGAACGCAGTAGTTGTCTCCGCCCACATCACTCTCAGCACGTCCGCCAAGGCCTGACTTCAATCTCCTTTTCAGCTCTGCTCTCCTTTTCTCCATTTTCTTTCGTTCCTCTGTAATCAATCCTTTATTTAACAATTAACGTTCTACATCCTGTTGGTTTCCAACCGTAACTTCCACCAGCGCTACCACAAGTGCCGTAAACTTTACCGAGTGGCAAAGCACGGTTTACATTCTCTCCTCCTTCTTTCAATCCACATTCACAAACTTCAATCAACTCACCTAACTTGCCTTTCTTGTACCACGCTGATTGTCCCAGACGTGGCCATGCTTTACCAATCCAGTCCTTTGGTAATAACTGTACTTTTCCCGACATTTTATTCCACAATTAATTAATTATTCTAACAATAAACGTAGTTTCTCTTTTTTTTTTTTTTTTTTAGTTTTCGTTACAGACAATAGACAAGACATACACTACCAAACAACATAAAATAATCAACAAAAATACATGGCACAAACTAAACGCACGAAAAACATAAAATACCTGTACATGTATACGTAGTTTCTTATGCCAATATTTTAATCACTACCCCCGTTCAAGAACATGTCTCACGTAACTGATAGCGATAGGCCTCTAAACCTGCTAATTTTTGTGGGCTCTTATCAGCTTAGCCTCTATAACGTAGTTTCATATGCCAATTTTCACTACTACCCCGCTCAAGATTAATATCTTGCGTAACTGATAGCAGTAGGCCTCTAAACCTGCTAATTTTTTTGGGCTCTTATCAGCTTAGCCTCTATAGGTTTTTATCAGCTCCCAGTCTGACCACGTTTCCCCAGTAACGTTTTAATTTGCTTTACCGCGTCCGGTTTGCAGGGAGATATCACCTACGTGGGTCCGTAGACCCTTTTAGAGCGTATTACGCGACGCGTGACTCTTTCAATTATTCTTATTCACAACTACGTTATTAATCAAACACAACAATGTATACTTATACGACTTCCCTTCTACAGTCCACAGTCAAAATTGACCTAAATGAACCAATGCAAGGATCTTCCCCTTTGTTTCACTAAATTTGGAAAAATATGCCAATAGACTTACTTTGATCTCTTTAAAAAGGAGAGAATCAAAATAGTCTTACCGTAGTTCAATTTTGGGGCCCCAGGGACAATCCAAACATCAGCCGTGGAGTATAGATCTGGCATGTCTACCGCGATGTCTTTAAGACGGTCCGGTCCGTAATCCAGTCCGTTGACCAACGCTCCCCTTCAGTCAACGTCCGGGGTCACCATTTGAAGAATTCTTTGGCTATTTCTTATTATTTATCAGCCAAATCCAGCGTGTTCTGTTTACTGTAAGAGTGGAGCGTTTAGCAGTCAACAATTACTACACTATATAACTAATAACACATACCAGTATAATGATGGCCAGGATTCGACGAGTTACAATCAAAAGATTTATTTCCTAATACAAATAATCTATACTGAGCTCGGGACGCCTGGGGCTAATGGTTACTCTCGCCGCTGTCTCCACAGACGTAACCACTAGCCCAGTCTTGTCCGTATTTAACACATCGCACATGAATAATACATGAATATGCAAGAAGAGGCGATGTCATCCTTCCTGAAGTCTTCTGATAGGGGTTTAACGTAAAGTTCTCCTTATATGGTGCGTGCGCAGGGAGAGGCCGTTTTGTTTATCTTACACATTCCTGAGATTGGGCTTTGCATCTGCTTTGCCAGAAAATGGAAACTTCACAACTAGTTTGGATGTTACCTGAAACTCAATAACTGACATGTTGTACAACAAACAAAACTTCTGCAATTCATCTTACATATGTAAAACTATAAAACCATTATTTTATAATTATAAAATATAAAAAAGTCTTCAAATATAAAAGTATAAAAATATAAAACCCTTCATAGTATTTACTTCTGTATGTTTTGCATTATATTCCACATCGGTGTACATACATTATTTAGTAAAGGCTGCTCTAATCAGGTCCATTAAGTCTGTGTTTCACGTAAGAAACATGCAGCACGCTCCATTGTGATCAAGTCCATATACTCCTTAACCCAGTTGTCTCCTGAGAGACAGTTTGGTTTTCTAACTTTCCACTTCATTAATATAATACGCTTCGCTGAAAGAAAACCTAGATGTATATAAGTATTGTACTTCCTTTGTTTTAACTTCCTCTACTTTGTTCCCTAGTACACATACCTGTGGTGTCAGGTGAAAATTCACATTGTTCACACATAAATAGTTAACATACTCCCATAGTTTCTGGATTTCTTGACAAAACCACAACAGATGCAACAGGGTGCCACACATCCCACATCCACGCCAACATACGTTTGAGACTTCTGGGCTCATTTTCCTTCATTTATGTGGTGTAATATAAACTCTGTGTAAGATTTTGAATTGAATCATCTTGTACCTTACACATTTTGAGGAACAGTTTGGTCGTTTAAGCTTAACTGCCCATTGTTCTGTTGTTAGTTTTGTATCCAATTCTCTCGCCCCATGGTCTAGAGTCAGTCTATTACATTCACAAAAAGGACATGACATTTTATAAAGCTTTGAAACTGCCCTTTTTCCGTTGGTTATTTTTCTTAATTGTGAGTCTAAGGCTTCGTCCGTCTCAATGAGTGTCTCTGTGAAACTGATTTGAATTGTAGGTACTGAAATACACTAATGTTATCGAGATTGAATTTCATTTTTAAATCCTGAAATGGTATTAATCTTCCATTCTTTATGATATGGCCCTGGCAGGTGATATTTTTATCACGCCAAATTTAATTAAAAAGAGGTTTATTTCTAGCTATAAATAATGGATTGTTCCAGAGAGGGCAAGAGGGAAGACAGGGCAGTTTTTTGAAAACACTACAGCCGATGCAATTCAAGTCTGATCCATTCTTTTCGATCTACTTGTTCTGAGCCAGTGCCTTTTAAAAGCAAAAAAGCAATGGCCGTGTATTGTTCTTATACCAGCTGCAATCACATTTGTCCAGACCTGATTTTTGAAACAACACACAGTTCAGTCTCTGGAGCTCCTTCCATATATATTTTTTTTCAATGAAAAAGAATGAGGGTATTTTAGGCAAAGCTTTGATAAAAATGTCATCCTCACATTTGGTCTCCTAAAATCACAGATGATTATTCACAATAGTGTATTAATAATTATATTATATTGAGCCTTGACCATTTTTTATTTGTAAATAAGTCTCACATCCAGAGGCTAGTCATCGTTTTTGGATATTTTCAGGTTCTCCTCTGGACCACCCGCTGTCAATCAAACTAATATAGTATTGTACATATATAATATAGTCCTAAAAGGCTCATGATTTCGCCTCACATTCAGAGGTCTGTCACTATCATTTTGGGTGTCATCCTCTTCTGGACCAGGCTGTCAATCAAACAAACACAGACCATTTGTAGGACTACAAGGCACACAATTACTTGATGCACTGCACTAGGTAGACACTCCATCCAGAGGCTCAGGACCAGGCAATGACACCAGCTGTCAATCACTTAAACATTGTTTCTAAAGTGTTAGGTCACTAGTCATTTTAAGCCTGCTTGTTTACCGTCTAATTTAGATCCTGTCTGTGTCTTTTCTGTGAGATAAAGAATAGGGAACATTGTTTTAGAAGAACCTTAGCCAAAGGAAATGAATAGGTTGAGAAATTGCCCTGGTTGAGATACTCACCTCATGTTTGGCCTTTTTAGCCGACATTGATTTGAGGGGTTGTTGGGGATTCAAGGATGGTACAAGCTTGGTCCCAGATTCCCTTTTCCAGGGAGGCATTATCATCCTGAGGTTGGCCTCTCAGGACATTAATGGTGTCACATACAGTAATTGTAAATTCAATTTTACCAGTAAAATTGTTTTTATATATTTATAAATAACAGTTTAAAACTTATGTAGCCGAGAGAAGCTAGGAAATTCCTGCTAAATGCTGTTATTTTTTACAGCAGGTAAAACTCAATGCAGGTGACCGAAAGGAGAGGCAGAGACACACTACAAAATTACAAATGTATTATCCTACCACATAAAAGGACACACGCTTGTTTATTTATTCTAATTCTACTCTAAAACTCCAATCATAAAGGAGGAAAGGGCATTTAAAACCCAATAATGTTCGAAATAAAATACCACGGACTGCCCGGCCGCGGGCGCACGCGGTGGTAATTTGTGTTATGAACATTGTTTAGCGCTCTTACTTTGAAATTCTAAAGGTAGGAACCATTGTTCAGGTATGTTAGTTCCGCTATACGCCTAAATGAGACGCACGCTCAGCAAAGCATGGCCATGGGTGTATTAAATGAACTGGATAAGACACGCCCCCTCTGTCCGTGTCCCAGATTGATCTGTGGCCGTGCGAGGTACTGCAGCCTCTTGGAACCAGCCTTTTTCTAAAATTGCACATTATAATTGCAGACAGTACTGAATTATTATCGGTATTTAAATAAAATAGAAGGAAATATTCTTTTCTACCGTTTATAAAATCACCGAAATTACCGTTTTTATATGAAGTGGGGGATTGTGGTCACGTGGCGCCCTAAAGCAAAGATGGCAGCCTCCGTTTCAGGAAGTAAAACAAAGATGGCAGCCTTCAAATCAGGGAGTAATACAAAGATGTCAGCCTCCGTATCAGGAAGTAAATGCGGAAGTAAGAAACTTTTTTGGGGTCATGCGCCAATGAGCTCACTCCATAGGGATAAACAGGACGGCCATCTTGGATTCATCTTCCAGGTTTTATTATAGTTCTATGAGCATGGCGTGTTGACAACATGGATGTATTAAATGAACTGGATAAGACACGCCCCCTCTGTCTGTGGTCCCAGATTGATTAGTGGCCGTGCGAGGTACTGCAGCCTCTTGGAACCAGCCTTTTTCTAAAATTGCTCATTATAATTGCAGACGGTACTGAATTATTATCGGTATTTAAATGAAATAGAAGGAAATGTTCTTTTCTACCGTTTCTAAAATCACCGAAATTACCGTTTTTATATGAAGTGACGTCACCGCAAACATGTGCGAGTCACGTGGAACGAGCCGCCGGATCGATACAAACAGAAGCTCGTGGAAAAGGCTCGACTAGAGACACCTGTAAGTTGTATTTTATTTCATTTCAGACGCTTCACGTGTGTTTAACATGAAGAACACAATTACAATCACACAAGCTAACGCTAACACAAAAACTTGCAGCTGCGTGGTCGTTCACGTCGCTCAAAGCATCATGGGGGATTGTCGTCACGTGGTGCCCTAAAGCAAAGATGGCAGCCTCTGTATCAGGAAGTAAAGCAAAGATGTCAGCCTCCGTATCAGGAAGTAAATGCGGAAGTAAGAAACTTTTTTGGGGTCATGCGCCTCATTTAAAAAGCCTGCATACGCTCAAAACAGGGCCTGAAATGTGCACATGTAGCTGTCTGCACCAAAGTTGGTCTTTACAGTATAAAAACAATTAGAACGAGAGTCCTACATGCACTCGAACATCTGCGTGCTCGTTTCAGATGCTTTGTGTCAGGCTCTTTATATGCGCTCCAAAACATGGTGACGGTTTCAAAGAAGCACTTATTCTTAAACGGACAGTAGAAGACAATGTATGAAAAGTTTGACTTTTAAGTCATGCTTGTGTCGCAGTGTCTCTCCCTGAGCCTTTTCCTGTTGGTCTCCCACTCATTATCAGCTCATGTTTAGGTCAATCTAATTCATAACTCACTTTGCACTGACCTTTTCCAGTGAAATGGAGAAGTGAAGGGGCAGGGCATGAGACGAGCTCGTGTGCACAGATATTGTTCTGTTACGGGAAATTTGTGTTTTGTCTGTACATACTCAAGTAGGACCTTATATGAATTAAGCCCCAGGACGACTGTGTGGAGCTGCAGTGATAATTGAATACACTGAGATGATGGATCTTCAAAAGGACAGTCCCAGTACACACACTCAGACCAAAAAGACACCCTCAGGTAAGACACCACAGAAGAGTTTACTATTTTCATTTCCAAATGTTCTTTTACTATAATGATTTTGTGTTTGAAGGCAAATGGATTCCAGTGGCGTTCATAAGCGTTGGTCTTATTTGCATTGTACTCGCACTTCTTATAGTTCTTCATTGTGAGTTTTTACATAATTATAAGCACTAGCATCACAAGTATTTTAAATAATAATAATACTTTTACAGACAAACCACCTTCAGACTTTGGCCCAAGATGTGACAATGTAACTGCAGAGAGGGATGAGCTTCAAAGGGGTACGTCTCATACTTTTATATTTATTAATAATATCAGTCTGAAACTAAAGAAAATAATGCTGTTTTTAGGCCTGCAACTGCAGCAGCCATAAAACCAAACATGCACACACTTCTCAAATTGTCATCGTCATTATTTATTCATCATTCATCTCGTGCTTTTACCTATTGTACCACAGGTCAATCTTGTAATTATTGTGACAAGCTTTGCTGTTTTGTGCATGTTGTTGTTTCTTTACATAACAGACCTTTTTTATTACAGCTCTTCAAAAAACTCACCAAGACCTGACCTGTAAGTAAATTAATAAAAAAAAGTTATACATTTCATCATAAAACATATCATAACATTTTCAGTGACACATAGCTCTTCAAATCTCTAAGCAAAATCAGAGAAGAACAGAAACTATACGCACAGGCATGAATTTGACGATTCAATTCTTTTATATTTAATAATATCAGTCTGAAACTAAAGAAAATAATGCTGTTTTTAGGTCTGCCACGATACACTTTTTTGACAGGCCATATATTCCCTCTGAAAATATCTCTAAAATATCTTGAGCATGGAGTTTTGTTCTGCTAACGCAATAGTTCTAGGCAATAATCTCTACTGATCTAAAAAAAATATCAACTTTATATCAACTTTAGTGGCAGCTAAAAGAACTTTCTCAAGCTTATGTCTATAAAGGGTCTCTTTTATCTTTTAATGTAAAAAGTGTAATTGTTGTTCCACAATTTTTCACAATATAGTCTACTAACAATTATATCTGAAATAGAATAAAAATGTTTTTATATTTATATTTTATTGTTTATATATTGTTTATATATTTGTATTTCTTTATTGTATTGCTTTTTCAAAAGTTGAGGTAGAATATAAAGACATTGTGCTGTGAAGGAGAATTGTGCTTTTGCTCTAAACATCACACACTTATGGAAGCCCATTTCCGCCAGTGAATATAAAATAAAAGCCCCACAGGAAGTCATAATTTCGAGTTTAAAAGTCATAATTTCGAGTTTAAAAGTCATAATTATGAGTTTTAAAGTCATAATTTTTTCAGAGTTTTTCAGGTATAAAGCGGCAGACTGCTTTAGGGCTATTTACATATTTAATGATGTGCGAGCTGGCAGAGAAGTACTTTAGAGATGGCTTTACCACCAATGAAATACTGCACCCTTGAACTTTTAATCAAGAGGGCGACATAAGAATAAAAATGAGGTGGCAGTGTTTATTGAGCAAGAGCTTGGTAAGTACCACAGCTATCGATGGATGCACCAAAAATTATGACTTTTAAACTCCAAATTATGACTTTTAAACTTGAAATTATTATTTTAAAACTCAAAATTATGATTTTAAAACACATAATTCTGACGTTTAAACTCAAAATTCTGACGTTTAAACTCAAAATTAAGACTTTTAAACTTGAAATTATTATTTTAAAACTCAAAATTATGTCTTTTATTTTGTATTCATTGGCGGAAATGGGCTTCCATACCGACTGGACTGTGACTGTGGCTGTGATGTGATTGGCTGATTCATGATAGTCGGGCTCGGGTTTGTACAGGACAGTTTTTGGGCCTCGCTGTTGTCTCTTCTGCAGTGAACTGTAACTGCAGCAGCCATGAAACCAAACATGCACACACGTTTGTCAAGTCTCAAATTGTCATCGTCATTATTTATTCATCATTCATTTCGTGCTTTTACCTATTGTACAATAGGTCAATCTAGTAATTATCATGACAAGCTTTGCTGTTTAGTGCATGTTGTTGTTTCTCTGCATAACAGAGCTTTTTGTTACAGTTCTTCAACAAACTCAGCAAAACCTGACCAAAGAAAAAGAGGACTTGATGAGAAATCATAGCTGTAAGTAAATTATTTTTAAAAAGTTATACATTTCATCTTGAAACATGTTGTGGAAATTTTCTGTGCCACATTGGTCTTCAAACTTGTGAGCAAAATGTGTCTGAGAAAATCAGAAACTATTTTATTTGGGCAAGCAGTTGATATAGTAATTATCATGAAAGCTTTGCTGTTTTGTGCATGTTGTTGTTTCTTTACATAAAAGAGCTTTTTTATTACAGTTCTTCAAAAAACTCACCAAGACCTGGCCAAAGAAAATGAGGACTTGATGAAAAATCATAGTTGTAAGTGAAATAGTTTAAAATAAAGTTATACATTTCATCATAAAACATATTGCAACATTTTCAGTGACACATAGTTCTTCAAACTCTAAACAAAATCAGTTTGAGAAGAACAGAAACTATACGCACAGGCATGAATTTGACAATTCAATTCTTTGAATGTGTGTGTGATTGTACTTCCTCATTTCAATGAAAAGTAAGGGGGGGGGAAGCCCTGCAGGGGGAGCTCTGTCACTGAAGTGACTTAGTTCTACTTAAATGCTGAAATTCATGCTTTTAAACTTTAAATCCATCTTTGCTGTTTAATGTTCTACTGTATTAAACTGCTATCTTTGGGTCCATTTGACCCCATTTAGATTTTATGTTTTATTTGTTTATTTCATCGCTATGAAACTTTCATGGGTGGTCCACAACATCACCTAACATACAATTTATGATTTTATTTAAGAAATAAAATAGGTATTTTTTTCCTGATATGAAACTGTATCTTGCTCTTTGACCAAATGTACGTTGCTCAAATGCAGAGAGCACAAGGGTTAATATGACGTATTATCTGTGTTTGTTTCTTGAGTTAAAACATTTAGCATTGTTTTAGTTTTGTTAATTTCTGAAATGAGTGGGTATGTGATGTGTGGAAGTTTGTAAAGATTGACCTCCTTTGGTTTGTAGATAAATAACTGAATAAATAAAAGGTTTTGTAGATGTATTTAGATTCAGTGGGGAAAGTACGTACTGGGCAAACCCTCTGATGCCATCAATAACAGCTCTGATCTTTTTCAGCTCTTGAGACCAGAAACCGTCAAATCACAGAAGAAAGAGACAAACTGAACCAAACACTACAGGACATAAGTGAGTAGATCTCTGCTGTAGTGTTAAATGTTGTATGTTTAAATGTGGATGAAACTGGAGACATATTTGTGAGTTTGTCTCTAAAGAAATGTAAAAGAAAACATTTATATTTTCAGATAATTACGCGACTGAAGGCTGGGTGTATTTCCAAGGTCATTTGTACCTGAGCTCCAGCACAAATCAGAGCTGGCAGGAGAGCAGGCAGTACTGTCAGCAGAGAGGAGCAGACCTCGCCATCATCAGCAGTGAACAGGAGCAGGTGTGAGCCAATGCACCCAAATAAAACTACTACTGTCAAATTCAGACTATTGAGTGCACCTCAGTATAATTCGTACCAGCCATATTTACAAAGAAAAACACCTCTGTACATAGACAGGGCGCACCTGTCTATAAGCGGCAGGTGTCCACGTTTAACATGAGACATTTACACAGAAGGATGGAACACGCAGAGTTTTAATTGAACACGTGCCTTTTTCCAAACAGCTCCTGTAACACGTCAGTGCACTGAGTCGCTCTTCACTGTCGCCCCCGACGTCTCACCATCGATTCATTGATGACAAACTCACGCGCAGCAGCTCTGTTTCCTTCTTTGGCTTCACATCGATTGATTTTAACTTAAAAGCTGCGTCTAATGCATTTCTTTGTGTGTTTTCTTCGTGCGTTTCTGTGATGATGGTGTGCATGATGTAAACTGACTGTTCAAAACACAGTCAAACTAACGTATTCCTTTGCGCACTCTCTCTTTCTCTCTTTCACTGGTCTGTCTAACTCTTGGGCTTCCTGCTAGAGCGCCCCTAGAGGTCGTTCCCGTAAAAACACATAAATTAGCCGCATTGCTGTATTCACCTTATTCCAGAAGTTGCCTTACACGTCTTGTCTCCGTTGTATTAGTTTACATGGAGCAGACGAGCTCAACAGTAAATAAGTTCTACACGGAATAAAAAGCTGTTTTCAGGCCTCAGGAAATCGGTGCGTTGTGACTTGTTGTTGCTCGGGTTCATTAAACATTTTACACAAATCAACCTACTTTATGTAACATTTTAGCGGCAAGACTTTTCCCTCGTTCGTCATTAACGGAGTTCTCGTCAAACGGAAGTGCGTTTACAACAAAAGTGCGTATCTGTGGCAAAAAACTGCAAAAGTGGGCGGGGCAGAATAAGGTCAATAAGCCGCAGGGTTGAAATCATGAGAAAAAAGTAACAGCTTATAGTTCAAATTTTACGGTATATCTTATGTTTAACCACTGCTTTTGTTTCACAGGACTTTGCACGGTTGACATTTCCGGGCCGCAGATGGATTGGACTGAACGACCCGCAGCGAAAAGGGGTTTGGAAATGGGTGGACGGCTCACTGGTGACCCCAAGGTTCATACTAAGACTGCAGCTATCTATCTCTAAAAGATAAGAAAAAAAAGATAGAAAAAAACAACATTGCATTACACTTCTGTTAGAATCTTTATTAATGACTAATTAATAAAGATGAAATCAGAACAGTTCTAGAAGCTCTGAATTATTTAGCTTTTTACGTCATATCTTTCAGTGTTGGTTTACCTTCTGTTACACTTTGAGCTCTGTGCTCTGCAGCTCTTGTGATGATTCTTCACTGAGGTTGATTCATGTTGCAGTGTTAGCTCTGTGTGCCGTTCCCTTTAGCCTCCATGTCTTTAGCTCTTGTCAGTGACCTTCTGTTTGGTCATTGTGGTCCTTGTGCTCTCGTACACAACAAAACAGTTGAGTTTTGTGCTGTAGCTGCTGGCAGGTACCGCCTGAATGGTTTCAGCCCTAATTCACACAGGACTAAACTTATACAGAGCACTTGTAGATGCCAGACCAACACCAGCTCCATCTATCACTGTAAATCTCAGTTTCAATGTAACTATAGTTCTATGAGTGTATGTGGGGCCCTTACAAGTTGTTTGGTCATGTACCTTTTTTTTTAATGTAACCTTTATTTAACCAGGAAAGTCCCATTGAGATTAATAATCTCTTTTTCAAGGGAGTCCTGGCCAAGACAGCAGTTTAAACACTCACATAAAACAAATTCCCTAAAAACAATTACAAATGATAGATCTCATTTCCAGTTTTACATTACACATTACATTTGACCTTAAACATGTGAGAGATTCAACATGAAATACAATGTTTAGACTTTAACTGTACTTAGTTAGGCTTTTGAATAATTGATTCAGGCTAGATTTGGTAAATAATATAATTGTGTACTTAAATAATAAATATACTGTAAATACAGTCCCAATCAAAAGTTTAAGACCAGTTGAAAAAATGGCAAAAGTCACATTTTGCAAAGTTCCAAGTAGAGCTTCAATAAGCACCAAGAAATTGGTGCGAGACAAAAAAAGGGTTGACTAAACATTTTATTGAAAACAACAATTAAATTGAAATAGGCCGTTCTGCACCTGATCAAAACAGAAATAAAGTCCCAAACATGAACTCAGTAATGTGTAGTGCACCATTATTGTTGATCACTTCAAAAATTGCTTGTGGAGCTTGATCTAAGTGTTTCCAGGAGGTGAGAGGAACATTTGTCCAAGTGATGAAGACGGCCTGATGAAGGACATCTACTGTCTGAACTGTGCTCCATTTGTGTAAAGCTCCCTTGCCGTCCGTCCCCAAAGGGTCTCAGTTGGATTTAAATCAGGGGAACACACAGGTGTGGTTCCACAGACGAGGCCCTCAGTCATGAGGGATGCTCTCTGCATCATCTGCACAGAACCAGGGGCCCCTGCACTACCTGGAGCTCCATTGTTCCACTGAAGGAAAAAGCACCCAGATCATTATAGCGCCCCCTCCCTGTAGAGTGTAGAAAACATCTCAGGTGGAACTTTTGTTGTGCCAGTAACGTTTAAACCATCAGGGCCATCAAGTTTACATTTTATCTCATCAGAGAATAAAACTTCTTCCACCTTTCAATGTCCCATGTTTGTCTCCTGTAAAGTCCAAGCTGCAGTTCTGTGGCATTCAAGGAGACGAGGCCTTAATTTGAGTTGAGGATCGTCCTGAGCCGTGACAGACGGCCAATCAGATCCTCAGTTTCAGAGCTGGGGTCATTTTTTTGGCTCTTCCACTTGACTTTTTTGTTCCATGACCCTCAGGATCTTTTAAGAAATTCCAAATGACTGTCTTACTGCGTCCCACCTCAGCAGCGATGGAGAGAGGCCCTGCTTATGGATACATGTGGCCCAGCGGCCCATAGTAAAGCCGGCTCACTCTTTCTGCCTCTCTCTCCTCTCTGTAGCCCAGAGCCTTGCTCTGATTGGCCCATCCAGCTGTCTATTAAGCAAACTATGGTCTATATTGATTGGATACAGGTCTCCAAGTCCCACCTTGTAGGCCTTTTCATTGGTTGGTTTTGTCCTGCTGTGGTGATTGGTTGTGTGTGCAGTGGGTGGGAGTGTTGTTGTTTTGGGTGCTCTGTGCTACACGTGTGTCAGACTGAGCAGAATGAGATGACAAGAGATGTTTTCAGAAAAGCCACAATATGGCCTTAAAACAGACAATGAACATAAATGCATAGCAGACAGAGCTGACCTTACTCAAAATGTACCACTTTGCTGCAAAACGTAAATCTCTTTCTCAAGTGTTAACAGGTTAAAGCAGTAGCCTGATAGAAAATAAAGTCACTTTAAACCTGCTGCTGATGTTTAGTCCCAGGACAGACCCTATGAGCAGAGGTTCATCTGGGCTGAGCTGAAGCTAAAACAGCTCCTGAGGACAAGCAGGGCTTTGGTCAGTCTGTGTAGAAATGTGTCTCCTAAATAGGGTGACCAGATGTCCTGCTTTGTGCGCGACTGCACAGCTTTTCAACTCAAACCCTGCACTGACAAAAGGGAGCTGTCCCACTTATACAGAGGTGCTGTCCCACATGTGGTCAGTTTTCATCTGGTCAGCCTACTCCTAAAGGTAATAACTTTTATTGTCCCTAAAGGAGACAAGCACATTACTATAACACCTATGCTACACGTGCTTTGAACCAAGAACCCAAACTATTACATTAGGCTTCAATAATAAAGTTTCAGAGGAACTGTACTGCTGGCTGTGCTTCTGTGTGAGCCTGCAGTACAGAGTGTGAGACCTTAAACATGGATTGTTTCCTGCTGTGTATCTGACTGCACGGCTGTCCAAATGCAGTTCTGTGTGATCACCTTTTGAACATTTCTGTGGATGAGGGTATTTTAATTTAATTTAATTTATTTATTTAAAGGACAGTGTGCAGTTACATTTAAAAGATGGCTGCACCAGATTTAGCAAAAATGCTAATTTCCATCTGTAGTCCTTGACAAGTAAAAGCAAACAACATAAAAATACATATTTACAACATTTAAAGACAAACAATATAAAAAACCTATTTACAACATTGAAGTACCTGGTATAATTGAAGTGCAGCGTGCAATAGTATTTAAGGTGCAGAAATACAGCTATCAGATGACACCCATGAGGGTAACATCTGATAGCTCTGTACCTGATGGTATTATCAATGAACGAGGTAATATTATTACACTATTGGTCTGGTGATCTGGTGGCCATCAGGTGATACCCACAAGGGTAACATCTGATGGCAAGATACCCGCTTGGTATTGTTAGTGTGAGCAAGTTTGGTGCTCCAGAATC
This sequence comes from Rhinogobius similis, assembly GCA_019453435.1. Lineage (NCBI taxonomy): Eukaryota > Metazoa > Chordata > Actinopteri > Gobiiformes > Gobiidae > Rhinogobius > Rhinogobius similis. The sequence goes on from CM033632.1 coordinate 33,603,302, forward strand.
CAGTTTTTGACGCCCGAGTGAAGCTGTAGAAATCGGCCAAATTCTTGAGATTGTCTGGCAGCCTATTCCCTTCCTTGGTGGCTTTGTAAGAAAAGGCTGATAGGGAAAAGGCAGACTTTCTTTTACGGATATTACAATCACCTCTAGACACAGATCTTAACGCTCTACTTGTGAGTTGAGAGCGAGGCTGTATGTAGGTCTTAAGAGGAGGCGGGGCGGCGTCATGTAGAATTGTATGCACCAGGCGGATATCAGAGTACCTGATCAAATTGTCGAAGCTTAGCATTTTGAATTTTTCTAGAATATGGCAGTGGTGTTAGCGCCTTGGCTTTCTGTCAAGAATTTTCAGGGCCTGATTGTGCAAAGATCTAAGAGGTTTGAGAGCTGTTGGGTTAGCTTGGGACCATGATGATATACAATAGAGAATATGAGATATAATCATGGCATTGAAGTACGATTTTGCAGCTTCTAGTGAAAGTTCGCAATGTTAAACTTCAAGATATTACAGATCTTTTTAACATGATTTTTAAAGTTGAGTGTAAATATTTAACTTCTTCAATGTTTTCAATCATGCGATTATTGACATAAATATTTGGGAAGACACTTTGAGTTTTTTTGTTCGAGAAATACATGGAGACTGTTTTCTCAGTGTTCAGCACAAGGCAAGAGTTGCCACTCTAGTACTTTTGTCATTGTAATGGATAACTTAGCTGCAACAGAATCTGCATTAGGACCATGTACAAAAAGGACTGCATCATCAGCATACATATGTGAATTGTGTATTCATTGGCATCAAATACCTTCTAAAATTCTATATATTTTATTGATATTCTCCTTGGGGGAGGAGCCCAAACCCCCTGATTGAACTTGTATGAGGTTAACATAGATGCTTGTTTTGAAACCTGGTACATTATTGTTGTTCCAAAAACTTTTGCTGCTGTGGTGCACTTAAACATATATACTTTACATACAAAGCACTTTTAATGAATAGAAACATAATAAATCATGTATATATTTTAACATTTTATTTAGCTTGAGGGCTGGTCTATTGACCTTATTCTGCCCCGCCCACTTTTGCCGTTTTTTGCACTTTTGTTGTAAACGCACTTCCGTTTGACGAGAATGACGAACGAGGGAAAAGTCTGGCCGCAAAAATGTTACATAAAGTAGGTTGGTTTGTGTAAAATGTTTAATGAACACGAGCAACAACAAGTCAACAACGCAACGATTTCCTGGTCAGTCTGAAAAAGGCTTTTTAGTCCATGTAGAACTTACTTTCTGTTGAGCTCGTCTGCTCCATGTAAACTAATACAACAGAAACAAGACGGCGGCACGTACGGCAACTTCCGGAATAAGGTGAATAAAAAATGTTCCCAGTCTGAAAGTCTTGGATTTGTGCTGTTAAAGGCACGTGGTCCTAAACTTCATCAGCTGCAGAACGACCTATTTCAGTTTAATTGTTGTTTTCAATAAAATGTTTACTCAGACGTTTATATCTTGTTGTTTATTGAAACTCTACTTGGAACCTTGTTAAGATCCAACCATCTAAATGTGACTTTTACCATTTATTCAGCTGGTCTTAAACTTTTGATTGGGACTGTAATTGTATAAATAATGACGTTTCAATCGTATAATGTTCTATGTCATTTGACAGCTCTAGCTATAACACAGATCTGATGGCCTCACAGAAATAAAGTCATGTGTGCTTTCAGTACAGACATTATTTAATGTTCTAAAACATGAGAAACAGAGGTACTGAAGCAACAGTTCTGGTTAGATTCAGATCTAAAGTTCTCATCTTAGGCACTAAGACAACAGAGTTGGGACTTCCTCAAGATATTTTTTTCATTATTGTGTTGATTAATATATTTAAGTCACTATTTGATTGCATTTCAGTTTCTGGAGTCCTAACGAGCCAAACAAAGGCAGTAATGGAGATGAAGACTGTGGTCAACTGAACTTTACAGATCAGTTGAACAACTGGAACGATGCCGTTTGTAGAACGAAACTGAAATGTGTCTGTGAAAAGATAACAACTTGAATTGACTTAAAATGTTCATGTTCTACATTTGTTGTTTTATCTATCTATTCATAACTCACTATTAAATTAGTTTTTTGGTTCAATAAAGATTTGCTTAAAGCATGATTTGTGGAATATAAAACCCAACCCAGCCCTTGTTCGCTCTGAGCGATGGTTAACTTCAGATGTTGAACTGCTGGTATGCTTCTGTCGAGTATAGCACATATGCCTGCCGTGTGGGAGTTTGAATCTGGCTCCGACCATTTACTGCATGTCATTCCTGTCTCGTCCCCATTTCACGCTGTACTATCCTGTCAAATAAAGCCCATGGGCCAAAAAATCCTGTACGACCTGAGTCTGTCTGAGCTCATTTCAAGAGTTTGTTAAATGTGCTAACGTTGCTTAGGTTTTCTTTACGTTACGTTTTCTTAAAAAACTAATTCTGTAGGCTATGTAAGTCAAAACCATGAATGATTAATAAGCTTTGGTGCACACAGCTTGGTGAAGAAATTAAAAAAATAATCAGGAAGGAAGGAAATTTACAGGAAAACTGAAAACATCAACTTTAACAAGTTTTCACCTTTTTAACAAAGTGCAACTTGTTTAGAGGATAAATATCTTGCATTATTTGTATGGTATTGGCCGTTAAACCTACAACTTATCTGTGGCTCCATCTACTGGCTGCAGAGGTAATTACACATTTATATATCCACCATGTTTTCTAATGCAGCTGTTCAAAGATGTGACGCAGTTGTAATGATCGTGTTTAGAGGCAGAAATGCTCAGGTCTGGTGATGATTTAAGGACTTAAAACAGCAGAAGATTCTCAGATAAGTGATGTCAGTTATCGAAAAACATCACACATCGAAGGAATTCAGTGTTTTTGACGGTCGGAGGGAGAGGATCTTCAAACTAGGATTCAGGAAACAGTGTGAAAGAAGCCAAATGTGACTCCAGGTAGGTTTTTGACGACGGAACAATGTTAGAACATGGCTAAAAGGTCAACAAAGTCAATAATATTTGTCCTTTAAGGAACAGTGAAGTGTGACCATCTCCTTCTGAACAAATCAGAAAAAAAAAAATAAATAAAATTAAAGCCATGAAGCGACGATGGTGGCCCTCGCCCCCTGCGCAACCGCCTTCCCTTGCGGCCTTGGTCGGTCTGAAACCCCCACCCCCCAGTCCTTCACATCCTACGCCCTGGACCCACTGCAGTTCGCCTACAGAGCCAACAGATCTGTGGACGGAGCCATCAACCTGGTCCTCCACTTCATCCTGCGGCATCTGGACTCCCCCAGGAACCTACGCCAGGGTCCTGTTTGTGGACTTCAGCTCTGCATTCAACACCATCCTCCTGCTCTGCTCCAGGACAAGCTCTCTCAGCTCAACGTGCCTGACTCCATCTGCAGGTGGATCACTGACTTCCTGACGGACCGGAGGCAGTGCGTGCGGCTGTCTCAGAGACTCAGACTATCAACACAGGAATCCCACAGTGCTGTGTACTTTCTCTATTCGAGCCACTCCCCTCGGGTAGGAGGCTACGGTCCATCCGGACCAGAACCTCCCGCCACAGGAACAGTTTCTTTCCCTCTTAACCCTAACACTTTATAACACCTGCCACTTTAACAATATTATATAAGAACTATCTACCTGCACTGCTACACTTGCACATTTGCACTGTCTGCCAACTGTACATTTCTGTATATAGTCTTAGTTTATCTTAGTCTATTTTATTTTATTCTTAATTTTATGCATGCCACTTTTATATATTTTATTATATTTCATTCAATGTTTTATGTTGCACCTTACGCTGAACCAAGTTCCTATGTTTGTGAATTTTGATCACTGACAATGGCAATAAACCGTTTCTGATTCTGATTAAACAAGGCTTGACCCCCTTCAAATGCAGTGGTAAATGCAGATTCCTATTTGTTGGCCTATTAAAGTCATTTTCTAGGTCTATATTCTCAAAATAAAGTCAAACATTAGATATAAGGCTAATTTATCACTCTGTGTGTCGCTTATTTTTTGTGTTTGGGGGTCGCAAATGTGAACTATTGTTATTTTTGCGGTCGCAACTGAAAAAGTTTAAGAACCACTGGTCTAGAGCATGGGCCTAATAAAACTAAAAAGAAACTGGTGAAACATAATGACCCTCGCCAGTTTACTGGCTCGGGCCAATAACATTCTGTTTCAACTCTCTTGCTCTGCAAGGATTTGGGAAAGTAACAAGAAACAGATGTAAAATAAATGTATAAGTTATAATTAACAGGAATGGGGAAGGTAACTTACCAGAATGGACACAAAAAGGAACCAAAACCAAATATAAACTTGGCTCTGCAGTGGATCTGGCCCACAAGGGGTTGCTGACATTAGTAAGAAATATCTACAATGCCTGTCCAAAAAAAGTCACCACAGAAAAAGCCTTTAGCTTTGATTAAAGCCCACATATGCTGTGCCATTGTTTGAATAAGCTTCTGCAAAGTCTAAAACATTATTTCCACCCAATATTGCTATAATTTTTCACCAAGATCTTGTGTCGATGACGGAGAGTGTGACCGCTGCCAAAGCCTTCTCCAGCACGTCCCAAAGACTCTCAGTGGGTTCAGATCTGGACTCTGTGGAGGTCGATCCATCTGTGAGAATGATGTCACAATGTGGGCCATGAATCCTGGACCACTGTCACAATGTGGGCCATGAATCCTGGACCACTGTCTCAATGTGGGCCATGAATCCTGGTTGTGGCATCTTGGAATCAGGAAAGAAGACTCTTCAAAGTCGATGGTTCCACACTGTCCTCCCAGTTTTTATTGATACCTTGGACAGATCTTAGGCCAATTTTAGTAGTTTATTCACCTCTTCAGATGTCTTCTTTGCTTGATGCCAGTGATTTGACTCAAACTCACTGATATCTTTTCCATAACCACAGGATTTGTCTTTCCACATTTGTTACAGAAATAAGAAGCCACTCACTGCATCAGTTAGAGTTAAGTATCGTGTTGCAAGACAATCCCCCAAACAGCAATTATTCAATAAGATGTTTTTACCTGTTTGCTTGGTAGAATCCAGGAGGTGACTTTTTTGTGTTTATTTTGATTCAATTTTGCATTAAAAGAACTGTCAGTATTTACAAGAGAGATCAAACCAGCACGTACCCTTTAAAAGCACAACAAGTGACTACCATTTGGACAGATTAGTGTTTATGTTGCTTCAATCTTAACTATGTCCATGAATGTTAAGTATTAAACATAATATTGGGAGCTTTACCCTTTGAGACTGTGGTTCCCAACCTTTTCATCATCAAAAATTTTCAACAAGTTTGTGTTTAGAAAAGTAAAATTGTAAATTGTAATTTGTCATCTTAAAAATCACATTTCCTCACTTAAAAAAAAAAAAATTAAATAACAACAAAAAACAAACCAAACCCATTGCATTTGTTTTAACAACAAATTGAACTGTGTTAGTCGTGGTTTATTGACTAAAAAGATTTTTGAATTAAGTTAATATATTTAAGTTTGAATTTCACTTTAGGAGCTTGGCCTGATGGTTTGTACACATTTGAAACTTTTTATTTAGTTTCTTGTGGGTCTTTGTTTGCAAAATGATTCTATTGGAAGAATATGACAAATGAAGTGTTATGAAAAATCCTTAGTGTTTTTTTAGTTATTTTAAACAAAGATATGCAGCCATTTACTGTGATTCTGTGTTTGAACTGAAAATGTGTTATTGTGCTTTGTGCTGTTGTTCTTTTCCTCTCGAACATTGTTTATTGAACTGTTTTTATGATTTTGAGACAAAAACAGATCGAATTGAACTGTCACTGGCTGTAATACCCAGAGTGGCCACATGGGGGAGGTACACACACACTTTAGAGATATAAATCCTTTGCTTCAATAGGACCACATGTTTAGATGAGTTTTAAAATGTATTTGGTTAACTTATACTTTTTAGGTAAGTTCGTGGCAAATTATTGGCATATTTGATTCAGCATTAAAAATACAATTTTAAACTTGAAATTAAATGTTAATGTAAATTCAGAATGGAGATAAAAGTGAAGTGCAACAGAAACTGGGATTAATATCACAAAATATGAAAAATTAAGATGATTTTTGAAAATGCAAAGCCTCAGACACATGTGAGTGACATCAGAGCTGCTTCAAACACATTTATTATTGTATTTTACATTATGTTTAAGGAAATTACGATACACTATTTGCATTTTTGATGAAGGAACAATCCAGATTTATGGGTTTTACTGGAAAAATACTCACAGAAATGTTGAGCCCACAATAAATTTTCATTTTATCTAGAAATGTATTAGATACTATTCCATAAATTAGATCCCTTTGAAGCTAAAATACAAATTTGAGGCTAGAAAATTGTATTTTGTCTGTTTGTTACAGAAAATCAAACTAACTGACCTTTCTACCTTGGAAATTCTACACTCAAAACACTCAAAACCAGTAGAATTTAGATCTAATGTGAGAGAATCATTGACAAATTTACAGTCAACTTCATTTTGCCTCCGGTCGCCTCCATTCTGGAATTTTGATGGTAGAGCATTTTAAAGGGTCTATAACGTATGATGCTACAATCACAATTGAACCTGTGTTTCCAGAGCCTTAACCTGCGATACAGACACATCCAGTGTTTGTCCGTCTCAGGTTATGGGCCATGGCTCATGTTCAGCTCCTTCTCCAGACTCTTCTCCAAACTAGCTCTGAGTCTTGATCGGTGCAGGAGCTGGGCTTTAGGTAGTGACCGTTCAGATCAGGGATGGACACACAGGTTTAAGCACACTGGTTCAAAATCAGAATGACCTGTATTCATCCCAACAGAAGAAATTCAGTTTTTATTCACGTAGCCAACCAGCTCTTGCAATCTAAATGTGAGGCTCCACACACTGTCCAAGTGCGGCAGTATGGGGTTTTTGCCACAAACTTATTTCCAGTAGATGGCGCTTTAGACCATAAAAGCCTTTCTCAGGCTCCTCTTCGCTCTCTGACTGTGGTTAGGCGTGTTTACGCCCGTGCTCTGCTGCTTCAGGTAGCTATCATTCTTGGTTTTACACAATATTTACGTTTTCTAGCCTCTAATGCCTGTGTTATTTTAGTGCCCCACGAGTCACTGCTTGGTGCAGCGTTGTTGTTCTGTGCTTTGGCGTCGGGCAAACCTTGGAGCTGGGATCCAAACGTCGGCTATGGGTCCAGTCTGTAATCTCTCACCTGTCAAAGGTGCACGTCAGCTGTGTCTAACTGAATTAAAGGGGGGCTGGTCGAGCCATGCACTGCTGTCTTGCCTCTGATCGTTTTGATCTGGTCGTCATGTTTGTCACACCTCTTGTCCTTTATGGACTAAGTATAGTTTAAAGCCCCACAAGCTCATCGTTGGAGAGGTTAGAAAACAGACACACAAACCCATGTGAAAACCTAAACTGAAGAGTATTTGTACTTGTTTTCTCTTCAAAAGACTATGGAGTGCTACGTGAGAGCAACTTTGAATACAATGGACAGTAGATATATTCAAATCCTGTTGAATTCATCCACTGCCTCACCAGTCCATGGGCAGGATTTTATTTGGGACACGTAGCCAAATGGGAAGACAAGGGCTTAGCGACAGTAAGTTGAGATTTAACTTCATCTCTATCTCTCTTTCTCTCTCCCCCAGTCTCTCAATCTCTATGTCTCCCTGTCTCTCAGTCTCACTGTCTCCAAGTCTCTCTGTCTTCCTTTCTTCCTGTCTCTGTCTTCCTGTCTGTATGTCTCCGTCTCTCTGTCTCCGCCTGTGTCTTTCTCTCCTTGTCTCTCCGTCTCACTCTCTCTCCATCTCTGTGTCTCATTGTCTCCCTGTATCCTTGTCTATCAGTCTCTCTCGCCCCTGTCTCCCTTTATTCTTGTCTCTATCTCCTTGTCTCTCTGTATGTCTCTACCTGTCTCTGTATCTCCATGTCTCTCTGTCTCTCCATTACTCTCTCACTTTCTTTCTCCCTATCTCCTCGTCTCTCTTTACCTGTCCCTCTCTCTCCCCCTCCCTCTTGTCTCCTTCTCTCCCTGTGTCCTTGTCTCTCACTCTCTCCCCCTTCCTCCCTGTCTTTGTATTGCCCTGTCTCTCCCTGATTCTCTGTCTCTCCTGGTCTCCTTGTCTCTCTCTGTTTCTTTCTCCCTGTCCCCTCGTGTCTCTGTTCCCCTGTCTCTCCCTCCCTCTCTGACTCTCTGTCCCCCTGTCTCTCTGTATTTCTCTCCCTGTCTCTCAGTTTCCCTGACTCTCTGTCTCTCCCTGTCTTCTTGTCTCTCTCACTGTCACTCGGTCTCTGTGCCGCTTTCTCTCTCCATCTCTCTCTGTCTTTTTGTGTATCTCTCAGTAGATTTTTTCCAGGTTTCATTTGATTTTGTGCTGCAGGGGGATTTAAGCGATATTTACGCCTCAGATAAAGAAGACGGGCAAGAAGGAAAGGACAACAAAAAAACAAAAAGATTGAGGCCAGTGATCTTTGTCCACAAGATGAACAGTTCTGTGCGTGGGCGATACAAAGAGCACATTTTGAACCACAGCCTCTCTGAGAGCTCTGAGACATAGCCCAGTTCCAAGAAAGTTGGGCTAAAAGACAAGAGCACCAGCTGAAAACAAAAATGTCAAAATATTTTTCTACACCACAAAAGATGCCTCTCCCCTGTCGCCCTGTTTCTGGCGATTCTGGTGTTTGAAGTGCTTTGCCCCGATTTGATCCAGTCCAGACGACCTCCAAACATGAAATCGAATGCTTAAATACCAAAAAGGAGCAACGCTTTTGTATCCTGCATGCTCATTCTGTAAGGCAAGGCAAGTTTATTTGTAGAGCACAATTCGTACATAAGGGAATTCAAAGTTCTTCACATAACAGGAAAAGTTGCATTAAAATCACAAAACACAAAAAGACACACAGAATAATTTTAAAATAAAGCGCTTTAAAATAGAAAAGCGCAGATCGTATCTTTCAGTCATATGCACATCTAAACAAAACTGTTTTTAGGCTTGGTTTAATCATTGTCAGAGTAGAGGCCTGTCTCATATCTTCAGGGAGACTGTTCCAGATTTTAGCTGCAAAAAACTGAAATGCTGATTCCCCATATTTAGTCCTGACTCTGGCACCAGCAGGAGGCCTGTCCCTGAGGTCCTCAGAGTGCGAGATGGTTCATATGGCACTAACATGTCAGATGTACTTTGGTGCTTGGCCGTGGAGAGACTTGAACACAAGCAGAGCTGCTTTAAAGTCTATTCTCTGAGACACAGGAAGCCAGTGCAGAGACCTGAGCACAGACTAATGTGATCGTACTTCCTGGTTCTAGTCAGGACTCGAGCAGCAGCGTTCTGGATGCACTGCAGCTGTTTTATAGTTCCTTTTTAGAGGCCAGTGAGCAGCCGTTACAGTAGTCTAACCTACTGGAGACAAATGCATGGAGAAGTCTCTCCAAGACTGGTTTATACACAATACCTTTAATTTTGTCAATGTTTTACCTTCTAGACGGAGCCCTTCATTATCATTTGCAGGAGGTGTAAGGACAAAGTCCTGACAGAGTGGTCTGCACAGCTAAGGAAGCCAGTAACCTAACCTGGGATGCAAGACAACATTCGAACCTGGGGGACTTGACATGTGCAGTATTTGCCAACTTTGTGTGTGGAAGCTTTTGCTTTTCAGATTGAACAGTGTCAGCAATGTCAAAAGCTGCAGAGCAATTTGAAGGAGAAGGCCCAGTACCAGCCATTAGAGGTAAGACCCATGTAAGTGAAACACTTTTACAAACTGTTCACTTGATGTTTCATACGCAGGTCAGAGAGCCATTTGGGCTCATCGGAATGGACCTAGTGGGCAAACTGAACAAAACAGCCAGTGGCTTTCAGTATGTGTCCTTAGAGACTATTTCACATAATACCCTTTGAATGAGAAAACTGCTGAAGAAGTAACAAACTGTATACTGCAGCTGTTTTACCGCTTTGGGGCCCCCCAAAGGATTGTGACTGATCAGGGTACAGCGTTCAGGAATAAAGCAAGAAAAGGAATATAATCTGGACATTACAGCATTAATCAATGTTATAAATGCAGAGCTGTGTGAAAAACTAGGAATAAAGCACGGTTTTTGTGCTGGTGGTCTGGTGGAGAAAATGAATGGAACAATACACCAGCCTCAGTTCAGCACACAGGAGTGGACTGTGCGCTCCTCATTATAATACTTGTTAAGTCAAGATGTCCCATAGTGTAGGTGCCTCAACAAAATGGTTAGAAATATCCCAACTACTTCAGAGAAACATCTCCAGTCTACAATGTTTGCTATCAATACAAAGATGCAACTCACCACCAGGTACAGTTCCTTTTTTCTGTTTTTTTGGCAGAGGTCCGGTATCCTTCAGAGATACCCGAGTCAGTACACTGTTGGTCAAATGAATGATAGTTAATGAATTGTGTTGCTCAATGTGCTTGACTTTATAGGTGCGACATTAAAAAGAGCCAAAGTGAAAGTCAAGTGGTCATAATGACAAGCTTTAAGGTTGTAGACCTGTTCCTCCTCAAAAACATTAGACAGGAAAAGTGAAAAGGGGGAAAGATGGCATCAGACATGTGGAGGCCTTTCAACATTATTGAAATTGAAGGTAATATTGTCAGCCTGCAGGATGAAAAGGGGGGCTCAATGAATCTTGACCATATTACAAGATTCATTGAAACTAAACCTCACATTCCAAGGAAGTTGCAAGCTGTGGGGGCTGATCAGCCTGCTGCACCTCCTGCTGCACCTCCTGCTGAACCATGGGTTCATCTTTTAACAAGGAAAACTCTACGTAAAGAGTCACACCTTTCATGGTTGTATGTGTCTCTGTAGCAAATTTGCAGACTTACAACTTGTATGGGCTGGTGTAAAATTAAGTACTTCCTTGTGGAGTGTCATTGGAAGCTGCATACATGGGATTTTGTGCTGAGCCCAGGCATGAAGGTGAGAGTGAGGTATGCTCCATCACGGAATATCCTGACTGTGCAAACTGTCATTATAAAAGGGCTTCCATGCCAACTCACAATTGCTACTTTTAGTAAATAAATCCATATTTGCCACAGTCCTAGACTCATGTTGACTCCACTGTGGGAGGGAGTCAATTTGCTGAGGATGGAGTTGGCAAGAACCCTGCTGGACAAGGTACTGAAATTGTACTTAAAGCAGCTATTTTTTGCTTGTTGCAATGTATGTTTTGCATTTTAGATACTCACAAATTTCTCACTTGGAATGTTTTGACCACGATAAAACACTTTCCTAATGCATTTCAGTAGCTTATTTTGCATGGAGTAACAGTGGATAGGATAGTAATAGGATTGCATAGGAATTTGTTAGTATGTGTAGAAGATTTTCCAATGAACATTCCTCAAAAAAGTGTGGATGCAGCTGAAAGCTACTTCAGCTATGTTTTTGATGATGGAACTACAGCAGAATATGTGTCCTTCAATTTGCATGTATTGGTGGTTAGCTGTCTAAGTGTCTCTGAGGTCTAGTATGAATGTAATTTTAAATCCCCGGGACAACTATTTACACTGTTTTACATGGGTCTCGTGACTGATGGGACAATCTCAAAAATAAATTATTTGCCCAGGGGTTTCAGGGGTTGTCATCTGGACGCTGTTTGAAGATCGAGACGTTTCAACTTCTATCCAGAAGTCATTGTCAATCAGAGAGCTGGTCTGGGAACTCTGGCTTATATACTCTCTGAGTAGTGAGAGCCCTGCCTACAGGGAGGAGTCACTGATAGCATGTTTTTGTTTGGTTAATCATTTGTCCTGCCTAGTGTCACCTGAACCTGCTAATGGCCTATTTTTTTGTCAGGTTAATAGATGGCCCTGCCTAATTTCCCCTGAGGCTAATCTATGGAGAAAGCCTTGTTATACTGTTCTGTTGATAGCTGGCTGTTGCTCCTTCATCACTGCCGATGACCTGATTAGCATTTGACTGATCTATTGATTTGGACCAGGGTGTTAGGAGGCTGTCCTAAATCTTAGCTAAATTAAATCTTAAACCTGTTTTAGAGAAGGGTTCTCTCTTTTACAAAAAAGCTTCCTTTACTCCTCTTTCAAACCGGTTCTCTGCTCAAAATCTTCACCTCACTGTCCTCAAACGAGTGGTTTGTTGCTTTCAGGTGCAGATGGACTGCACTTTGCGGTCCAGCTGTGGTAGATCTTCTGTGCTGGTACAGCCTTTTGTGCAGTGGCTGTTTAGTCTCTCCTATGTAACGTTCTTTGCAGCTGTCCTCACTGTTTCTGTTTAAGTGTATTGCCTGGTTTGAAGTAAACAGGGATGTCGTGTTGTCTAAAAATCCTTTGAAGCTTCTCAGACAGGCCCGAGACATAAGGGATAGCAAACCCCCTCCTGCTTGGATCTTTTCCCTTTCTGTCCTGTTTCTTGGCTCTGACTTTGTTCAGGAAATTGTTCAGGAAAATGACTTGGAATAGTTAAACAATTCAGGAATTGCAGAACAATGAATAATAAGTGCCCTCTGCCATTATGCGTCCGCTTACGTCCCGAACTCCAGCAAACTTTGAGCGAAGACTGTTTGATAATCTCCCAAACCATTCCCGAAGTTCTCCTCTCCAAACTGCAACCGTAAACCCGATCTGAATTCTTGCAGTATTCCTATGATTTAACGTTAGATTCCAACTCACACCATGCTTTTACTGTCGAAAGGTAATCAAAAGATGACGTTCGCAGGCAAGCATCAAGCGTATTCGCAAAGTTCGGACTTGTTTACACACTGGCCGCAGGTTTTGAGTCAGGAAAGTCTACCCGGAAGGTGTTATTTTGAGGTGGAATGGGTAGGCGCTGGAGTGTACGTAGCGTTAGCATATAAAAGTATTAAAAGACAAGGAAACTCTTACGAATGTCTTTTTGGATCCAATGAAAAATCATGGGCGCTGTGTTGTACGAGACAGAACAACTCCTTCATGTACAACGAGGTGAAAACCAAAGACAAATGGAAGCTTTCGCAAACGATCGGGGTATATTTGGATTACCCAGATTCTGTGTTTTTATAGTGTTTTTTCCGACCGAGTGACACTTCTTCACAAAGTGGTGTGCGGTTCTCCAGAGCCGCTTCACGCTGGGCTCAGGCTGTGGGCCAATGAGAGCACAGCAAGCTTCACTCGACTGTAAAAGATTGTTTGTGTTGTGGAGTTTTAATTATGAAACAGGCAGCGGTGCACTTTCACTCACACCAACTAAAAGCTCATGTGATCTAAAACTGTGATTGTTTTCGCTAGCTTTGTGACACAATATGCTGCAATATAATGAATATTTTAATGTGATCATGAAAGTTAAATGAAAAACAAAAATATAAATGACTGTTATATATTTACTTAATTTTAAAAAACTTTTATACTGAAATGCCAAAACAACACTTTTTATACTTTATGCACTGTAAATATGATTAATATTTTTAATATGATTTTTTTTTTTTTTACATAAATGCTTTTACTTTGGTGTCAGCTATTAGGAAATGCATTTTATTGTGTTTATGTAGTTTATGTAGTGTTTTTTGGACAGCAGAGGGAGCCAGAATATACTGCTGTCTTTGTTGTTGTGGCTATGTTCACTTAACAAAAAACATTAAAATAATGTAATATTTAAGATATGGACTTCTGAGTGTCTTTGTGTATATATGGGCTATTATTCTACACCTACAGACAGATGAGCTAAACATGAATCTAGTTCCTTACTGCTTCTTACCTTAAATGTCTGTTACAAAGTAAGGATTACTGTAATCAGATGATGTTTTTAGAAGAATAATCAGTGGTGGAAAGAGTACTGCAAATTTGTACTCAATTTAAATTACAGTTATATGGATAATAATGTACTCAATTATAAGTAGAAGTACTGCTGCCACAATTGTACTTAAGATTTAAGTAGTAAAAGTACACAGTACACATGAACAATACCACTCAGCACCTTGAACAGTGTCAATCCTGCAGATTCTCCTCATTCATTCATCAGGCTCTGGCAGTGAAATGATCAACGAGAGAAACGTAAATCATAGCTTTAAGAAAAGCACTGGCCTAGATTTATCAAGAAAAGGACAAGTCATGGGTGCATGGTCACATCTGTGGATCATTTTAATCTGTTTCTATAATGTGTATGTGCTTGCTTTTATAAATGGTCTTGGATGATTCAAATATAGTATCTTGTCATGTATGCATTAGGCCCCAGACTGAAATGTCTGTCAGAATTCTGGGAAATGGCTATATCACTGTTATGTTATTTGTTTAGCCTTACATTTCAGACGTTCAAAGTACAGAAAAAGACCAGAGGTCCATTTTGACTGCCATGTACACAGTATTTTTAACTTGACTGTTGTAACATGTGACGTAAAGGGACCAGTATATAACGCCTCAATGTAAACATGAATGTAGACTCTCCTGTACTGTGCTCAGACCTCTGCATGTCAGTGTACCTTTTAATAAAAGCTAAAATAATGAATCTGCGCCAGTGTCTTCTTCCAGGGAGCAACATCTACACGTCCTCAGTGCATCTGCCATGGAAACGGAATGTCCAGTGCCACACTACATGAAGCTGCCAAGAAAAGTGATGAAATAACCTATATCTCATGACAGGAACAGTTTTGTCCACCTGCAGCTTTAGTTTAAGTTTATCAAAATGTATCATTCTGACAGTTTGTGACTTTTACTGGACCATAGAAGGAATCAGACCGGTAACAGAGGATTTACTAAAGGCAGGGATATTAGTTCCGTGCCCTGAAGCTCCATTGTTTCCAGTAAAAAAAAGCATGATCATCAAAAGGATGGAGAATGATAGAAGATCTGAGAGTTGTAAATGAAGCAGTAATCCAAAGAGCACCAAATGTACCTGATCACACACGTTGGTCACACACCTTATGACCAGTCTCAAAATGGTATTCAGTGATAGCTCTTCACAATGCATTTTGGTCTATACCATTAAGTAAAGAAAGTCAACAATGGTTCACATTTACTTCTGAAGGTCAAAGACTGACTTTCTCCACATCCAGGAGAGGACAGCTGTCAGCTCAGGTACGCTGCATACCGCCGGTTTGTTGTGTGGCATTATAGAGCCCTGGGACACTCATTCCTAGTTGTTACGTGTGGAAGATCAGAGAGACGTTTCCAGACTCCTTCAACCAATATGTGGGTTTTGTTCCAGGAAGACTTTGATTTGTTTTCATAATATTATAAATGATTTTGTGTTTCTCTGTTGGATTGTTTATTTGTTTTTTGGTATACAATTAATAAATGTTTATAGGAATGTGATGTATCTTTATTTTTATAATCCTTTCCCTGAAAAAAACAAACCATATATAAGGATGAATTAACTTTGAAAAGTACAATTTATTCACTGGCATGATAAAACTAAAATGGCCAATAAAAGAATCACATAGTAATAGTTTCTGGTCAGGTGTGCGTCAGTATAATTCCAATTTATTGTTATAGAATATAAATGAATCCTAACCAGGCCTTGGCTGACTTGTGGCTGTAGAAGTTCTTCTTTGGATGGAGGTGGAACTGGTGGGAGAAGTCCAAATTGCAGCGGGTCATTTGGCCTCAGGGACCTCTTTGTCGACACTGAAGGACAGCCCTCTGAAGATGTTTCATGTACCCATAGTCCTTTTGAACTTTTATAGTGTGCAACCTCCACCTGCCATACCCATAAAAACAATAATGAACATGTGTCATTGAACACTATTCACCTTATTCCAGAAGTTGCCGTGGGCGCCGCCATCTTGTTTCCGTTGTATTCGTTTACATGGGGCAGGCGAGCTCAAATTAGTTTTACACGGAGTAAAAAGCTGTTTTCAGGCCGCCCAGGAGGTCGGTGCATTGATGGCTTGTTGTTGCACGTGTACTTTTTATTTTACACAATTCAATCTACTTTACATGAGGTTTTAGCGGTGAGACTTTTCTCTTGTTTGCAGGGCGGAATAAGGTGAATTTACTGTCATAATTACTCCAGTGCGCCATCAGCATTTCTTTGAGCAATGAAAATGATAATTGTAGTCCAAGCAGAATAATAAATTCATATAAGTAATCAGACTTTGCTATAGTTATGGTTTAAAATAATAATATTATTATTATTTATTTCATGTCATAAAGACACATCATCAGTGACAGCACATTAAACACAGGCTGTCAAATACAACACGAGCACTGACCAAAATGTCATTGAGCGTGGCTAGTGCCGTGGCACGGGTCATTAAGACAATGATGTGCAGGGCAAATTTGCAATGTTTATCCGTGATGTAAAACAATATTTAAGAGAGTTAGGGACAATCTTCACACATTGTACGGTAAACAGGCACAACTACAGGCTTACTATTATGTGCACACGTCCCTAGCCTCATCAGATGACAACGATGTAAAATGGGTAATGATAGATCTGATGTTGCTTTTCCTCTTTTTATTGAATAATATCTTTGAATGAGATCATTTAGATGTTTTTTTTTTCAAAGCACATAGATAGTGCAGACATAATTACCATTGACCCAAGTCATCATCACTGGTTTCTGATTTGGACCACACTCTTTCACAGCGTCTGCATTAAAAGCCTGTAAGACGTAGTGTACAGAGGCCGTGGAGTGATCTGAGGTTATATATGTTGTCACTGCATAAATGATGATAAATGATGTCTTATTGTAAATTGTAAATCTTATTGTTAACACTTATTGTAAATCTCACTGCTCACTTCTGACCACAACATGACACCGTTTGGGTCCAGAAGGACCTTTTGAAGGACCTGATTGGATGTTTTTTGTTTTTTCTATCAAAAGTTGTGCACTTAACGTCTCATTTTGACAAGGGTGATCTTTGTGTCTTTTCTCATGAGAAATATTCTTCTGTATATTTGAGGATGGTGCCTCATCTCTGCAGCCGGAGTCCAGTACAAGATTGTCCAGCTTGTGTAATTTGTGTAAATGTAGTACCTCTTAAAGGGCGGCGTCTAATTTCATGGGTATGTGCCTGGCCTTTCTGCCTGTGAAATATATATTTTTATCCCATAATAAACAAACAAGACAAAAACCCATAAACAAAACAAACATGAGTAACAAAAACAAATAAATACATTTTATATACACGTTCATACACACACACACACGCACACACGCACACACACACACACACACACACACACACACACACACACACACACACACACACACACACACACACACACACACACACACACACACACACACACACACACACACACACACACACACACACACACACACACACACACACACACACAGGGTGTGGGTGGGGGGTAGCAATGCTTGATTTGTATTCTCAAAGAAAAAAAAAATAAATAAATAAAATAAAATGCATAAATAAATAAATATGCAAATGGAATCGAACCTCCACCCATATTGGGGCTGTGGTCTTTTTTTTTTTGTCAATTTAATACTTTATTGTTATATACATACAGTCAATGACATATTTAATGTTGTTTTATGATTAAGTTCTAAAAGTAAAACACAGCCCTATACAGATGTCACATAAATAATTTCATAATTGTGCACATGATTGCAATTTTTACAATATTATTGCTAGTAGTATTTACTTCTGTATGCTTTGCATTATATTCCACATCGGTGTACATTATTTAGTAAAGGCTGCTCTAATCGTGTCCATTAAGTCCGGTTTGTGGTCTATATCATGTAAGAAACATGCAGCACGCTCCATTGTGATCAAGTCCATATACTCCTTAACCCTGTTGTCTCTTGAGAGACAGTTTGGTTTTCTAACTTTCCACTTCATTAATATAATACGCTTCGCTGAAAGAAAACCTAGATGTATATAAGTATTGTACTTCCTTTGTTTTAACTTCCTCTACTTTGTTCCCTAGTACACATACCTGTGGTGTCAGGTGAAAATTCACATTGAACAGTTCACACATAAATAGTTAACAGACTCCCATAGTTTCTGGATTTCTTGACAAAACCACAACAGATGCAACAGGGTGCCACACATCCCACATCCACGCCAACATACGTTTGAGACTTCTGGGTTCATTTTCCTTCATTTATGTGGTGTAATATAAACTCTGTGTAAGATTTTGAATTGAATCATCTTGTACCTTACACATTTTGAGGAACAGTTTGGTCGTTTAAGCTTAACTGCCCATTGTTCTGTTGTTAGTTTTGTATCCAATGCTCTCTCCCAATGGTCTAGAGTCAGTCTATTACATTCACAAAATGTAGGACATGACATTTTATAAAGCTTTGAAACTGCCCTTTTTCCGTTGGTTATTTTTCTTAATTGTGAGTCTAAGGCTTCGTCCGTCTCAATGAGTGTCTCTGTGAAATTGATTTGAATTGTAGGTACTGAAATACACTAATGTTATCGAGATTGAATTTCATTTTTAAATCCTGAAATGGTATTAATCTTCCATTCTTTATGATATGGCCCTGGCAGGTGATATTTTTATCACGCCAAATTTAATTAAAAAGAGGTTTATTTCTAGCTATAAATAATGGATTGTTCCAGAGAGGGCAAGAGGGAAGACAGGGCAGTTTTTTGAAAACACTACAGCCGATGCAATTCAAGTCTGATCCATTCTTTTCGATCTACTTGTTCTGAGCCAGTGCCTTTTAAAAGCAAAACTGCAATGGCCGTGTATTGTTCTTATACCAGCTGCAATCACATTTGTCCAGACCTGATTTTTGAAACAATACACAGTTCAGTCTCTGGAGCTCCTTCCATATATATTTTTTTTCAATGAAAAAGAACGAGGGTATTTTAGGCAAAGCGTTGATAAAAATGTCATCCTCATATTTGGTCTCCAAAAATCACATAATTAAGTCTCACATCCAGAGGCTAGTCATCGTTTTTGGATATTTTCAGGTTCTCCTCTGGACCACCCGCTGTCAATCAGACTAATATAGTATTATACATATATAATATAGTCCTAAAAGGCTCATGATTTCGCCTCACATCAGGAGGTCTGTGACTATCATTTTGGGTGTCATCCTCTTCTGGACCAGGTTGTCAATCAAACAAACACAGACCATTTGTAGGACTACAAGGCACACAATTACTTGATGCACTGCACTAGGTAGACACTCCATCCAGAGGCTCAGGACCAGCTGTCAATCACTTAAACATTGTTTCTAAAGTGTCAGGTCACTAGTCATTTTAAGCCTGCTTGTTTACCGTCTCATTTAGATCCTGTCTGTGTCTTTTCTGTGAGATAAAGAATAGGGAACATTGTTTTAGAAGAAACTTAGCCAAAGGAAATGAATAGGTTGACAAATTGCACTGGTTGAGATACTCACCTCATGTTTGGCATACGCCTTTTTAGCCGACATTGATTTGAGGGGTTGTTGGGGATCCAAGGATGGTCCCTTTTCCAGGGAGGCATTATCATCCTGAGGTTGGCCTCTCAGGACATTAATGGTGTCACATACAGTTATTGTATATTCAATTTAACCAGTAAAATTGTTTTTATATATTTATAAATAACAGTTTAAAACTAATGTAGCTGTGAGGAACTAGGAAATTCCTGCTAAATGCAGTTATTTTTTTACAGCAGATAAAACTCAATGCAGGTGACCGAAAGGAGAGACACACTACAAAATTACAAATGTATTATTATCCTACCACATAAAAGGACACACACTTGTTTATTTATTCTAATTCTACTCTGAAACTCCAATCATAAAGGAGGAAAGGGCATTTAAAACCCAATTATGTTCGAAATAAAATACCGCGGACTGACCGGCCGCGGGCGCACACGGTGCTGGGAAGAAGTAGAATAGTGAGTAACAGGCAAATTCCACATCGTGCGTCTCCGCTCCGCTCCGCTGCGCCACGCAATGCGCAGAACTTACGCAGCCATCTGAAAGAATGAAGCCCGTTCCACATCCCGCGTAAGCGCTGCGCAGGTCTGCGCCTCAGCTCCGCCACTCCGCCGCTCTCCGACAGAATTGCGGATCAAGTCTATTTTCTTCTGCGCCAGAGTCCGACCGGATCAAGCCACGCAGTTTAGATCGCACCAAACAGGAAAGAGAACACGAACTACATCTGGGTTTCCAAAACAAAAACTTTTAACTCAGACCTAATGACGTGCATTAAACTTTTTGTTACCCAGAAGGCAAATGTTTACAATCAATTCCACCCGATACATGTAAATGGTTGTAAATGT
The DNA here is from genome assembly GCA_019453435.1 of Rhinogobius similis. Lineage (NCBI taxonomy): Eukaryota > Metazoa > Chordata > Actinopteri > Gobiiformes > Gobiidae > Rhinogobius > Rhinogobius similis. The sequence goes on from CM033632.1 coordinate 33,623,495, forward strand.
CTTAAATACAGTTTTAGGCTGTCACTTTTATTAATGCTCTATTCATGCGCTGTGTTGACACGGTGAAAAAGTGATTGCAGTTGCACAAACGACAGACTTTCAGTTAATCTGCATTTGTTTTCTTTCCGATACTTTTGGAGCGCTTTCTGATCGCGAGTTCTCGCGGGTCCCGCGGGTCCCGCGAGTCCCGCTCCTCGGGACTTCGCAGCCCTGCGCTGCGCGGACTGGCGGAGACAAATTGCATCCAGTAGGCGAGGGCCTGCGCTCTAAATCGGAGGCGGTCTGCGGCGCAGCGGAGCGGAGCGGAGACGCATGATGTGGAATTCAGGCGTAAGTGAGACGTCCTAACACCAACCCCACACCAGGCGGGCGACCACACGCCAACCTGGTCCTATGGCAACAAGAGAGCACAGACGTTAAAATGAACAAAGTCCAGGTATTTACAATGAACCCTAACTTTGACCCAAATAAAAACAGCAGTTTGCCTGTGAATTGTATAAAAGAAACAAGCACATTAGTTGGATCCTGTTTATCACATGGCAATATTGCCACATTAATAATGCTAACCTAAAGGTGATCCAAATGGCCCTAAGCCCGACGCCGAGGTCAAGTGGCCACAGCTACACCACGTCTACAAAAGGAAACAAAATGGAGGCGTAAGAATACTGAAACACACAAAACAACAAGACTACACCTACCAATGTCGGCCAGGAGGCACAAACTATTGGCACGAGGCAGGGGCCTGTCCAAAGCGCACCAACTTCCTACTTAAATAAACTTTTTGGAACAATTGGAATGAGGAAGTGGTGCGCGCCAGGACCGTGTGTCTGATGCCTTTTTCCATTACACCTATTTGTCTGATTTGTCGGGTAACATGGTAAATGTATCGTAATGTATCGTATCAACAATAACTGGATTATGTTGGTTATATTAATCCTGAGCCTATCCCAGGTGGTTTTGTTGGCCACAAAGACAGTTTTTACTGCCATATTTTTTATGTAATGTTTGTTTTTTGGTAATTTGTGTTATGAACATTGTTTAGCGCTCTTACTTTGAAATTCTAAAGGTAGGAACCATTGTTCAGGTATGTTAGTTCCGTTATACGCCTAAATAAGACACACGCTCAGCAAAGCATGGCGTGCATAGAACTATAATAAAACCTGGAAGATGAACCCAAAATGGCCGTCCTGTTTATCCCTATGGAGTGAGCTCATTGGCGCATGACCTCAAAAAACTTTTCTTACTTCCGCATTTACTTCTTGATACGGAGGCGGCCATCTTTGCTTTAGGGCGCCACGTGACGACAATCCCCCATGATGCTTTCAGCGACATGAACGACCAACAGCTGCAAGTTTTTGTGTTAATGTTAGCTTGTGTGATTGTAGTTGTATCTTCATGTTAGACACACGTGAAAGCGTCTGAAATGAAATAAAATACAACTTACAGGTGTCTGTAGTCGAGCCTTTTCCACGAGCTTCTGTTTGTATCGTCCGACGTCCTCGTTCATGTGACTCGCACATGTTTGTGTGACGTCACTTCATATAAAACTGGGAATTTCGGTGATTTTAGAAACGGTAGAAAAGAACATTTCCTTCTATTTTATTTAAATACTGATAATAATTCAGTACTGTCTGCAATTATAATGTGCAATTTTAGAAAAAGGCTGGTTCCAAGAGGCTGCAGTACCTCGCACGGCCACAAATCAATCTGGGACCACAGACAGAGGGGGCGTGTCTTATCCAGTTCTTTTAATACATCCATGATGGCGTGTTGACAAGAGGTTGATTAGTAAAGAAGTAAATAAAGTAAAGTAAAGTAAGTAAATTAGTTTGCTATTTGGGGCATCATTCTACCTCTAAGTATGGGTCAGCCAGCGAGGTATGCGAGGCATTTGTCATTTATATGTCTTTGTTTTACACTTTTACATATGCTAATTCTACTTTACTTGTTTTAGTTCAAGGACAATTATCCGTTTTCCTGCCTTATTACAGTTTTTACATGTGCTTTTTAAGTCTCAGTGGGAAAATGACAAAGAGTAAAATTAAAAAATACACAAACAGAAATGAGAGTGATCATTGGAGGTCCCTGTCAGTCAGGTCCTGTGCTGCAGGGTCAAACTCTTCAGAGCCCTAGAGCCTCATTTAAAAAGCCTGCATACGCTCAAAACAGGGCCTGAAATGTGCCCATGCAGCTGTCTGCGCCAAAGTTGGTCTTTACAGTATAAAAACAAATAGAACGAGAGTCCTACATGCACGCAAACCTCCGCGTGCTCATTTCAGGTGCACAAAGTGAAAAGATCCTTTGTGTCACGCTCTTTATATGCGCTCCAAAACATGGTGACGGTTTCAAAGAAGCACTTATTCTTAAATGTTTAACGGACAGTAGAAGACAATGTATGAAAAGTTTGACTTTTAAGTCATGCTTGTGTCCTCCGCAGTGTCTCTCCCTGAGCCTTTTCCTGTTGGTCTCCCACTCATTATCAGCTCATGTTTAGGTCAATCTAATTCATAACTCACTTTGCACTGACCTTTTACGGTGAAATGGAGAAGTGAAGGGGCAGGGCATGAGACGAGCTCGTGTGCACAGATATTGTTCTGTTACGGGAAATTTGTGTTTTGTCTGTACATACAGGGTTTGACTCAATCTTTTATAAATTAAGCCCCAGGACGACTGTGTGGAGCTGCAGTGATAATTGAATACACTGAGATGATGGATCTTCAAAAGGACAGTCCCAGTACACACACTCAGACCAAAAAGACGCCCTCAGGTAAGACACCACAGAAGAGATTACTATTTTCATTTCCAAATGTTCTTTTACTATAATGATTTTGTCTTTGAAGGCATATGGATTCCAGCGGTGTTTATAACCATTGGTCTTATTTGCATTGTACTCGCACTTCTTATAGTTCTTCATTGTGAGTTATTACATAATTATAAACATTAGCATCACAAGTATTTTAAATAATAATAATACTTTTACAGACAATCCACCTTCAGACTTTGGCCCAAGATGTGACAATGTAATCTGCAGAGAGGGATGAGCTTCAAAGGGGTACGTCTCATCATTTTATATTTATTAATAATATCAGTCTGAAACTAAAGAAAATAATGCTGTTTTTAGGCCTGCAACTGCAGCAGCCATGAAACCAAACACACACACACTTCTCAAATTGTCATCGTCATTATTTATTCATCATTCATCTCGTGCTTTTACCTATTGTACCACAGGTCAATCTTGTAATTATTGTGACAGGCTTTGCTGTTTTGTGCATGTTGTTGTTTCTCTGCATAACAGACCTTTTTATTACAGTTCTTCAAAAAACGCAACAAGACCTGGCCAAGGAAAAAGAGGACTGATGAGAAATCATAGTTGTAAGTGAATTAATAAAATAAAGTTATAAATTTCATCATAAAACATATCATAACATTTTCAGTGACACATATTTCTTCAAACCTCTAAGCAAAATCAGAGAAGAACAGAAACTATATGCACAGGCATGAATTTGACGATTCAATTCTTTTATATTTAATAATATCAGTCTGAAACTAAAGAAAATAATGCTGTTTTTAGGTCTGCCACGATACACTTTTTTGACAGGCCATATATTCCCTCTGAAAATATCTCTAAAATATCTTGAGCATGGAGTTTTGTTCTGCTAACGCAATAGTTCTAGACAATAATCTCTACTGATGTAAAAAAAATATCAACTTTATATAAACTTTAGTGGCAGCTAAAAGAACTTTCTCAAGCCTATGTCTATAAAGGGTCTCTTTTATCTTGTAATGTAAAAAGTGTAAATGGTTTTTCATGTTTTTTCACAATATAGTCTACTTAGAATTGTAATTGAAATAGAATAATAATGTTTTTATATTTATATTTTATTGTTTATATATTGTTTATATATTTGTATTTCTTTATTGTATTCCTTTTTCAAAAGTTGAGGTAGAATATAAAGTTGACATTGTGCTGTGAAGGAGAATTGTGCTTTTGCTCTAAACATCACACACTTATGGAAGCCCATTTCCGCCAGTGAATATAAAATAAAAGCCCCACAGGAAGTCATAATTTCGAGTTTAAAATCATAATTTTGAGTTTTTCAGGTATAAAGCAGCAGACTGCTTTAGGGCTATTTACATATTTAATGATGTGCGAGCTGGCAGAGAAGTACTTTAGAGATGGCTTCACCACCAATGAAATACTGCACCCTTGAACTTTTAATCAAGAGGGCGACATAAGAATAAAAATGAGGTGGCAGTGTTTACTGAGCAAGAGCTTGAGACATCTGGTAAGTACCACAGCTATCGACGGACGCACCAAAAATTATGACTTAAACTCCAAATTATGACTTTAAAACACATAATTCTGACGTTTAAACTCAAAATTCTGAAGTTTAAACTCAAAATTAAGACTTTTAAACTCAAAATTATGACTTTTAAACTCAAAATTATGTCTTTTATTTTGTATTCATTGGCGGAAATGGCCTTCCATACTGACTGAACTGTGACTGTGACTGCGATGTGATTGGCTGATTCATGATAGTTGGGCTCGGGTTTGTACAGGACAGTTTTTGGGCCTCGCTGTTGTCTCTTCTGCAGTGAACTGTAACTGCAGCAGCCATGAAACCAAACACGCACACACGTTTATCAAGTCTTGAATTGTCATCATTATTTATTCATCATTCATTTCGTTCATGCTTTTACCTATTGTACAATAGATCAATCTAGTAATTATAATGAAAAGCTTTACTGTTTAGTGCACGTTGTTGTTTCTCTGCATAACAGAGCTTTTTATTACAGTTCTTCAAAAAACGCAACAAGACCTGGCCAAAGAAAAAGAGGACTTGATGAGAAATCATAGCTGTAAGTAAATTATTTTTTAAAAAGTTATACATTTCATCTTAAAAATGTTGTGGAAATTTTCTGGTCTTCAAACTTGTGAGCAGAAACTATTTGGGCAAGCAGTTAATAGTAATTATCATGAAAGCTTTGCGGTTTTGTGCATGTCGTTGTTTCTTTACATAACAGAGCTTTTTTATTACAGTTCTTCAAAAAACTCACCAAGACCTGGCCAAAGAAAAAGAAGACTTGATGAGAAATTACAGCTGTAAGTGAAATAGTTTAAAATAAAGTTATACATTTCATCATAAAACATATCGCAGTATTTTCAGTGACACATAGTTCTTCAAACTCTAAACAAAACCAGTTTGAGAAGAACAGAAACTATACACACAGGCATGAATTTGACAATTCAATTCTTTGAATGTGTGTGTGATTGTACTTCCTTATTTAAATAAAAAGGAAGGCGGGAAAAGCCCTGCAGGGGGAGCTCTGTCACTGAAGTGACTTTGTTCTACTTAAATGCTGAAATTCATGCTTTTAAACCTTAAATCCATCTTTGCTGTTTAATGTTCTACTGTATTAAACTGCTATCTTTGGGTCCATTTGACTCCATTTAGATTTTATGTTTTATTTTTTATTTCATCGCTATGAAACTTTCATGGGTGGTCCACAGCATCACCCAATATACAATCATGCACTTAAAAAAAAAAAAAAAAAAGGTATTTTTTCCTGATATGAAACTGTATATTGCTCTTTGACCAAATGTACATTGCTCAAATGCAGAGAGCACAAGGGTTAATATGACGTATTATCTGTGTTTGTTTCTTGAGTTAAAACATTTACGATTGTTTTTGTTGCGTTCATTTCTGAAATGAGTGGGTATGTGATGTGTGGAAGTTTGTAAAGATTGACCTCCTTTGGTTTGTAGATAGATAAAAGAATAAATAAAAGGTTTTGTAGATGTATTTAGACTCAGTGGGGAAAGTACGTACTGGGCAAACCCTCTGATGCCATCAATAACAGCTCTGATCTTTTTCAGCTCTTGAGACCAGAAACCGTCAAATCACAGAAGAAAGAGACAAACTGAACCAAACACTACAGGACATAAGTGAGTAGATCTCTGCTGTAGTGTTAAATGTTGTATGTTTAAATGTGGATGAAACTGTGGTGAAACTGGAGACATATTTGTGAGTTTGGTGAATATCTCTCTAAAGAAATGTAAAAGAAAACATTTATATTTTCAGATAATTACGCGTCTGAAGGCTGGGTGTATTTCCAAGGTCATGTGTACCTGAGCTGCAGCACAGATCAGAGCTGGCAGGAGAGCAGGCAGTACTGTCAGCAGAGAGGAGCAGACCTCATCATCATCAGCAGTGAACAGGAGCAGGTGTGAGCCAATGCACCCAAATAAAACAACTACTGTCAAATTCTGACTATTGAGTGCACCTGAGTATAAGCCGCTCCAGCCATATTTATAAAGAAAAACACCTCTGTGCATAGACAGGGCGCACCTGTCTATAAGCGGCAGGTGTCCACGTCTAACATGAGACATTTCCACAGAAGGATGGAACATGCACAGTTTTAATTGAACACGTGCCTTTTTCCAAACAGAACCTTTAACACGTCAGTGCACTTGTTGTGTCATAATTTCTTCTGGATAACGCTCGCACGTTTGACACAATGAAGAAGACAAACTCGACGAAATTCAATGCAATAGACTCTTTATTGTCCAAAAAATAACTTCATCCTTGGTAAAATGTAAGATCTGGGTGGTTCACAGACCACGCAAAAAGCTCCTATAACCGGTGTCCCAGATCATGGCTCCAAACCCACAGAGATCCTCACACGAAGAGAAGACCTCCAGAAGCCCCGACAAAGAGAATGCAGCCCAATTTATAGCTCTGAATATTCAGAACGATTACCCCCCATAGCTCGGCTCTTATCCTATAGTTTCCTAGGTTTAGGGCACTACTCCTCCCAAGCTCATTATTATTCTTTGAACCCAAGTGTAAACTCACTGACCCCCATGATCTCACTATCATGGTACAGGTCCCTCACAGCTGTATTTTCTTGCTGCAGTAGTTATAAGACTTGCCCCTAGTGGCAGCCTCCAGTACTGTCCTAAATGAGCCTCCAGTGCACATGTTGCTCTGGTGACTTCCTCCATGCACTGAGTTTTTCATAACAGTCTTTAATAATAAGTAAAAGTAGAAGAAACTTTCTAAACAAAATAATAACTCTACAGGCCTTTGCTTTATCTAAAACTTAAGCTTAAACACTGCAAAATAAGCCTTTGGTGTTACACTCTTAAATATTGTTATTATAATGTTTCATACATTTGTGAAGCTAAAATATTCTTCATCACACTGAGTCGCTCTTCACTGTCGCCTCCGACGTCTCACCATCGATTCATTGATGACAAACTCACGCGCAGCAGCTCTGTTTCCTTTGGCTCCACATCGATTGATTTTAACTTAAAAGCTGCGTCGTATGCATTTCTTCATGTGTTTCTGTGATGATGGTGTGCGCATGATGTAAACTGACTGTTCAAAACACAGTCAAACTAACGTATTCCTCCGCGCACTTTCTCTTTCTCGCTTTCACTGGTCTGTCTAACTCATGCGCTTCCTGCTAGGGCGCCCCTAGAGGCCGTTCCGGTAAAAACACATAAATAAGCTGCATTGCTGTATTCACCTTATTCCGGAAGGTGCCTTACACGCTGCCATCTTGTCTCCCTTGTATTAGTTTACATGGAGCAGACGAGCTCAACAGAAAATAAGTTCTACTTGGACTAAAAAGCCGTTTTCAGGCCGCCCAGGAAATCGGTGCGTTGTTGACTTGTTGTTGCTCGTGTTCATTAAACATTTTACACAAATCAACCTACTTTATGTAACATTTTAGCGGCAAGACTTTTCCCTCGTCTGTCTTTAGCTTTAACGGAGTTCTCGTCTAACGGAAGTGTGTTTACAACAAAAGTGCGTATCTGTGGCAAAAAACTGCTAAAGTGGGCGGGGCAGAATAAGGTGAATAAGCCGCAGGGTTGAAATCATGAGAAAAAAGTAACAGCTTATAGTTCAAATTTTACGGTATATCTAATGTTTAACCACTGCTTTTGTTTCACAGAAATTTGCACGGTTGACATTTCCGGGCCGCAGATGGATTGGACTGAACGACCCGCAGCGGGAGAAGGGTTGGAAATGGGTGGACGGCTCATCGGTGACCCCAAGGTTCATACTAGGACTGCAGCTATCTATCTCTAAAAGATAAGAAAAAAAAGATAGAAAACAACAACATTGCATTACACTTCTGTTAGAATCTTTATTAATGACTAATTAATAAAGATGAAATCAGAACAGTTCTAGAAGCTCTGAATTATTTAGCTTTTTACGTCATATCTTTCAGTGTTGGTTTACCTTCTGTTACACTTTGAGCTCTGTGCTCTGCAGCTCTTGTGATGATTCTTCACTGAGGTTGATTCATGTTGCAGCGTTAGCTCTGTGTGCCGTTCCCTTTAGCCTCCATGTCTTTACCTCTTGTCAGTGACCTTCTGTTTGATCATTGTGGTCCTTGTGCTCTCGTACACAACAAAACAGTTGAGTTTTGTGCTGTAGCTGCTGGCAGGCACCGCCTGAATGGTTTCAGCCCTAATTCACACAGGGCTAAACTCATAGAGAGCACTTGTAGATGCCAGACCAACACCAGCTCCATCTATCACTGTAGATCTCAGTTTCAATGTAACTATAGTTCTATGAGTTCTATGAGCCATGTACCTTTTTTTTTATGTAACCTTTATTTAACCAGGAAAGTCCCATTGAGATTAATAATCTCTTTTTCAAGGGAGTCCTGGCCAAGACAGCAGTTTAAACACTCACATAAAACAAATTCCCTAAAAACAATTACAAATGATTGCTCTCATTTCCAGTTTTACATTTACACATTACATTTTACCCTAAACATGTGAGAGATTCAACATGAAATACAATGTCTAGACTTTAACTGTACTTAGTTGGGCTTTTGAATAATTGATTCAGGCTATATTTGTGAAATAATATAATTGTGTACTTAAATAATAAATACACTGTAAATACAGTCCCAATCAAAAGTTTAAGACCAGTTGAATAAGTGGCAAAAGTCACATTTTTGCAAAGTTCCAAGTAGAGCTTCAATAAGCACCAAGATATTGATGCGAGACAAAAAAAGGGTTGACTAAACATTTTATTGAAAACAATTAAATTGAAATAGGCCGTTCTGCACCTGATCAAAACAGAAATAAAGTCCCAAACATGAACTCAGTAATGAGTAGTGCACCATTATTGTTGATCACTTCAAAAATTGCTTGTGGCGCTTGATCCAAGTGTTTCCAGGAGGTGAGAGGAACATTTGTCCAAGTGATGAAGACGGCCTGATGAAGGACATCTACTGTCTGAACTGTGCTCCATTTGTGTAAAGCTCCCTTGCCGTCTGTCCCCAAAGGGTCTCAGTTGGATTTAAATCAGGGGAACACACAGGTGTGGTTCCACAGACGAGGCCCTCAGTCATGAGGGATGCTCTCTGCAACATCTGCACAGAACCAGGGGCCCCTGCACCACCTGGAGCTCCATTGTTCCACTGAAGGAAAAAGCCCCCCAGATCATTATGGCGCCCCCTCCCTGTAGAGTGTAGGAAACATCTCAGGTGGATCTTTTGTTGTGCCAGTAACGTTTAAACCATCAGGACCATCAAGGTTACATTTGATCTCATCAGAGAATAAAACTTCTTCCACCTTTCAATGTCCCATGTTTGTCTCCTGTAAAGTCCAAGCTGCAGTTCTGTGGCGTTCAAGGAGACGAGGCCTTAATTTGAGTTGAGGATCGTCCTGTGTCTAGACGGACAGCCAATCAGATCCTCAGTTTCAGAGCTGAGGTCATTTTTTTGGCTCTTCCACTTGACTTTTAAGAAATTCCAAATGACTGTCTCACTGTGTCCCTCCTCAGCAGCGATGGAGAGAGGCCCTGCTTTTGGATACATGTGGCCCAGCGGCCCATAGTAAAGCCAGCTCACTCTTTCTGCCTCTCTCTCCTCTCTGTAGCCCAGAGCCTTGCTCTGATTGGCCCATCCAGCTGTCTGTTAAGCAAACTATGGTCTATATTGATTGGATACAGGTCTCCAAGTCCCACCTTGTAGGCCTTTTCATTGGTTGATATTGTCCTGCTGTGGTGATTGGTTGTGTGTGCAGTGGGTGGGAGTGTTGTTGTTTTGGGTGCTCTGTGCTACACGTGTGTCAGACTGAGCAGAATGAGATGACAAGAGATGTTTTCAGAAAAGCCACAATATGGCCTTAAAACAGACTTTGGACATAAATGCATAGCAGACAGAGCTGACCTTACTCAAAATGTACCACTTTGCTGCAAAACGTAAATCTCTTTCTCAAGTGTTAACAGGTTAAAGCAGTAGCCTGATAGAAAATAAAGTCCCTTTAAACCTGCTGCTGATGTTTAGTCCCAGGACAGACCCTATGAGCAGAGGTTCATCTGGGCTGAGCTGAAGCTAAAACAGCTCCTGAGGACAAGCATGGCTCTGTTCAGTCTGTGTAGAAAGTGTCTCCTAAATAGGGTGACCAGATGTCCTACTTTGTGCGAGACTGCACAGCATTTTCAACTCAAACCCTGCACTGACAAAAGGGAGCTGTCCCACTTAAACAGAGGTGCTGTCCCACATTTGGTCAGTTTTCATCTGGTCAGCCTACTCCTAAAGGTAAGACTTTTATTGTCCCTAAAGGAGACAACACATTACCATAACACCTATGCTACACGTGCTTTGAACCAAGAACCCAAACTATTACATTAGGCTTCAATAATAAAGTTGCAGAGGAACTGTACTGCTGGCTGTGCTTCTGTGTGAGCCTGCAGTACAGAGTGTAGACCTAAAATACTAGGATTGTTTCCTGCTGTGTATCTGACTGCATGTCTGTTCAAATGCAGTTCTGTGTGATCACCTTTTGAACATTTCTGTGGATGAGGGTATTTTAATTTAATTTAATTTATTTATTTAAAGGACAGTGTGCAGTTACATTTAAAAGATGGCTGCACCAGATTTAGCAAAAATGCTAATTTCCATCTGTAGTCCTTGACAAGTAAAAGCAAACGACATAAAAATACATATTTACAACATTTAAAGACAAACAATATAAAAAACCTATTTACAACATTACAGTACCTGGTATAATTGAAGTGCAGCGTGCAATGGTATTTAAAGTGCAGAAATACAGCTATCAGATGATACCCACGAGGGTAACATCTGATAGCTCTGTACCTGATGGTATTATCAATGAACGAGGTAATATTATTACACTATTGGTCTGGTGATCTGGTGGCCATCAGGTGATACAAGGGTAACATCTGATGGCAAGATACCCACTTGGTATTGTTAGTGTGAGCAAGTTTGGTGCTCCAGAATCCAGCTTTTGACGCCCGAGTGAAGCTGTAGAAATCGGCCAAATTCTTGAGATTGTCTGGCAGCCCATTCCATTCCTTGGTGGCTTTGTAAGAAAAGGCTGATTGGGAAAAGGCAGACTTTCTTTTAGGGATATTACAATCACCTCTAGACACAGATCTTAACGCTCTACTTGTGAGTTGAGAGCGAGGCTGTATGTAGGTCTTAAGAGGAGGCGGGGCGGCGTCATGTAGAATTGTATGCACCAGGCGGTTGTCGAAGCTTAGCATTTTGAATTTTTCTAGAATATGGCAGTGGTGGTAGCGCCTTGGCTTTCTGTCAAGAATTTTCAGGGCCTGATTGTGCAAAGATCTAAGAGGTTTGAGAGCTGTTGGGTTAGCTTGGGACCATGATGATATACAATAGAGAATATGAGATATAATCATGGCATTGAAGTACGATTTTGCAGCTTCTAGTGAAAGTTCGCAATGTTAAACTTCAAGATATTACAGATCTTTTTAACATGATTTTTAAAGTTGAGTGTAGGGTCCAGAATGACACCTAAATATTTAACTTCTTCAATGTTTTCAATCATGCGATTATTGACATAAATATTTGGGAAGACACTTTGAGTTTTTTTGTTCGAGAAATACATGGAGACCGTTTTCTCAGTGTTCAGCACAAGGCAAGAGTTGCCACTCTAGTACTTTTGTCATTGTAATGGATAACTTAGCTGCAACAGAATCTGCATTAGGACCATGTACAAAAAGGACTGCATCATCAGCATACATATGTGAATTGTGTTTTCATTGGCATCAAATACCTTCTAAAATTCTATACATTTTATTGATATTCTCCTTGGGGGAGGAGCCCAAACCCCCTGATTGAACATGTATGAGGTTAACATAGATGCTTGTTTTGAAACCTGGTACATTAATGTTGTTCCAAAAACTTTTGCTGCTGTGGTGCGCTTAAACATATATACTTTACATACAAAGCACTTTTAATGAATAGAAACATAATAAATCATGTATATATTTTAACATTTTATTTAGCTTGAGGGCTGGTCTATTGACCTTAATTTGCCCCGCCCACTTTTGCCGTTTTTTGCACTTTTGTTGTAAACGCACTTCCGTTTGACGAGAACTCGGTTAAAGTTAATGACGAACGAGGGAAAAGTCTGGCCGCAAAAATGTTACATAAAGTAGATTGATTTGTGTAAAATGTTTAATGAACACGAGCAACAACAAGTCAACAACGCATCAATTTCCTGGTCAGTCTGAAAACGGCTTTTTAGTCCATGTAGAACTTATTTTCTGTTGAGCTCGTCTGCTCCATGTGAACTAATACAACAGAAACAAGACGGCGGCGCGTACGGCAACTTCCGGAATAAGGTGAATAAAAAATGTTCCCAGTCTGAAAGTCTTGGATTTGGGCTGTTAAAGGCCAAATCCTAAACTTCATCAGCTGCAGAACGGCCTATTTCAGTTTAATTGTTGTTTTCCATAAAATGTTTACTCAGACGTTTGTTTGTTTTTTTCTTGTTGCTTATTGAAACTCTACTTGGAGCCTTGTTAAGATCCAACCATCTAAATGTGACTTTTACCATTTATTCAGCTGGTCTTAAACTTTTGATTGGGACTGTAATTGTATAAATAATGACGTTCCAATCGTGATTAATCACCGTTCCAAAAGTGTGATTAATCAAATTAATGTTCTATGTCATTTGACAGCTCTAGCTATAACACAGATCTGATGGCCTCACAGATATAAAGTCATGTGTGCTTTCAGTACAGACATTATTTAATGTTCTAAAACATGAGATGCCAAACAGAGTTACTGAAGCAACAGTTCTGGTTAGATTCAGATCTAAAGTTCTCATCTTAGGCACTAAGACAACAGAGTTGGGACTGCCTCAAGATATTTTTTTCATTATTGTGTTGATTAATATATTTAAGTCACTATTTGATTGCATTTCAGTTTCTGGAGTCCTGGGGAGCCAAACAAAGGCAGTAATGGAGATGAAGACTGTGGTGAACTGAACTTTATAGACCAGTTGAACAACTGGAACGATGCCGTTTGTACAACGAAACTGAAATGTGTCTGTGAAAAGATAACAACTTGAATTGACTTAAAATGTTTATGTTCTATGTTTATTGTTTTATCTATCTATTCATAACTCACTATTAAATTATTTTTTTGGTTCAATAAAGATTTGCTTAAAGCATGATTTGTGGAATGTAAAATCCAAGCCAGCCCTTGTTCGCTCTGAGCGATGGTTAACTTCAGATGTTGAACTGCTGGTATGCTTGTGTCGAGTATAGCACATATGCCTGCCGTGTGGGAGTTTGAATCAGGCTCCGACCATTTACTGCATGTCATTCCTGTCTCGTCCCCATTTCACGCTGTACTGTCCTGTCAAATAAAGCCCATGGGCCAAAAAATCCTGTACGACCTGAGTCTGTCTGAGCTCATTTCAAGAGTTTGTTAAATGTGCTAACGTTGCTTAGGTTTTCTTTACGTTACGTTTTCTTAAAAAAATAATTCTGTAGGCTATGTAAGTCAAAACCATGAATGATTAATAAGCTTTGGTGCACACAGCTTGGTGAAGAAATTAAAAAAATAATAAGGAAGGAAGGACATTTACAGGAAAACGGAAAACAGAATCCCTCTCTATCAACTTTAACAAGTTGCACCTTTTCAACAAAGTGCAACTTGTTTAGAGGATAAATATCTTGCATTATTTGTATGTTATTGGCCGTTAAACCTACAACTTATCTGTGGCTCCACCTACTGGCTGCAGAGGTAATTACACATTTGTATATCCACCATGTTTTGTACTGCAGCTGTTCAAAGATGTGACGCAATTGTAATGATCGTGTTTAGAGGCAGAAATGCTCAGGTCTGGTGATGATTTAAGGACTTAAAACAGCAGAAGATTCTCAGATAAGTGATGTCAGTTATCGAAAAACATCACACATCGAAGGAATTCAGTGTTTTTGACGGTCGGAGGGAGAGGATCTTCAAACTAGGATTCAGGAAACAGTGTGAATGAAGCCAAATGTGACTCCAGGTAGGTTTTTGACGACGGAACAATGTTAGAACGTGGCTAAAAGGTCAACAAAGTCAATAATATTTGTCCTTTATGGAACATTTAAGTGTGACCATCTCTTTCTGAACAAATCAGAAAAAAATAAATAAATAAAATTAAAGCCATGAGGCGACGATGGTGGCCCTCGCCCCCTGCGCAACCGCCTTCCCTTGCGGCCTTGGTCGGTCTGAAACCCCCACCCCCCAGTCCTTCACATCCTCCGCCCTGGACCCACTGCAGTTCGCCTACAGAGCCAACAGATCTGTGGACGGAGCCATCAACCTGGTCCTCCACTTCATCCTGCGGCATCTGGACTCCCCCAGGAACCTACGCCAGGGTCCTGTTTGTGGACTTCAGCTCTGCATTCAACACCGTCCTCCTGCTCTGCTCCAGGACAAGCTCTCTCAGCTCAACGTGCCTGACTCCATCTGCAGGTGGATCACTGACTTCCTGACGGACCGGAGGCAGTGCGTGCGGCTGGGGAAGAATGTCTCAGAGACTCAGACTATCAACACAGGAACTCTACAGGGCTGTGTACTTTCTCCTCTGCTCTTCTCCCTGTGACACCAACTGCTGCACCTCCAGCCACGACTCTGTAAAACTGATAAAGTTTGCAGACGACACCACCCTCATCGGACTCGTCTTCAACGGCGATGAGTCTGTCTACAGGAGGGAGGTGGACCGGCTGGTGTCCTGGTGCAGCGGCAGGAACCTGGTGCTCAATGCCCAGAAGAAAGTGGAAATGATCGTGGACTTCAGGAAAGTCTCAACCCCCTGTCCCCCCTTGCTCTGACAGACTCTCCCATCGCCACTGTGGACTCTTTCCGTTTCCTCGGCAACACCATCACTCAGGACCTCAAGTGCAGCCGACCATCAGCTCCATCATCAGTCAGGCCCAGCAGGGGATGTACTTCCTGCGGCAGCTGAGGAAAGCCAAGCTGCCGGCGCAGATGATGGTGCAGTTCTACACGGCCATCATCGAGTCCATTCTCACCTCCTCCATCACTGTGTGGTTCATCCTCACCTCCTCCATCACCGTGTGGTCCATCCTCACCTCCTCCATCACCGTGTGGTACACTGGAGCCACCGCCACGGAAAAACAAAGACTACAGCGCATTGTGCCGCTGCTGAGAAGGTAATCGGCTGTAGTCTTCCATCTGTCCAGGACCTGTACGTCTCCAGGACTCGGGGGAAGAGCAGGTCAGATCACAGCTGACTCTTCTCACCCTGGACACGGACTATTGGAGCCACGCCCCTCGGGCAGGAGGCTACGGTCCATCCGGACCAGAACCTCCCGCCACAGGAACAGTTTCTTTCCCTCTTAACCCTAACACTTTATAACACCTGCCACTTTAACAATATTATATAAGAACTATCTACCTGCACTGCTACACTTGCACATTGGCACTGTCTGCCAACTGTACATTTCAGTATATAGTCTTAGTCTTACTTTATCTTAGTCTATTTTATTTTATTCTTAATTTTATGCATGCCACTTTTATATATTTTATTATATATCATTCAATGTTTTATGTTGCATCTTATGCTGAAGCAAGTTCCTATGTTTGTGAATTTTGATCACTGACAATGGTAATAAGCCGTTTCTGATTCTGATTAAACAAGGCTTGACCCCCTTCAAATGCAGTGGTAAATGCAGATTCCTATTTGTTGGCCTATTAAAGTCATTTTCTAGGTCTATATTCTTAAAATAAAGTCAAACATTAGATATAAGGCTAATTTATCACTCTGTGTGTCGCTTATTTTTTGTGTTTGGGGGTCGCAAATGTGAACTATTGTTATTTTTGCGGTCGCAACTGAAAAAGTTTAAGAACCACTGGTCTAGAGCATGGGCCTAATAAAACTAAAAAGAAACTGGTGAAACACAATGACCCTCGCCAGTTTACTGACTCGGGCCAATAACATTCTGTTTCAACTCTCTTGCTCTGCAAGGATTTGGGAAAGTAACAAGAAACAGATGTAAAATGTAAAATAAATGTATAAGTTATAATTAACAGGAATGGGGAAGGTAACTTACCAGAATGGACACAAAAAGGAACCAAAACCAAATATAAACTTGGCTCTGCAGTGGATCTGGCCCACAAGCGGTTGCTGACATTAGTAAGGAATATCTACAATGCCTGTCCAAAAAAAGTCACCACTGAAAAAGCCTTTAGCTTTGATTAAAGCCCACATCTGCTGTGCCATTGTTTGAATAAGCTTCTGCAATGTCAAAAACATTATTTCCACCCAATATTGCTATAATTTTTCACAAAGATCTTGTATCGATGACGGAGAGTGTGGGCACTGCCAAAGCCTTCTCCAGCACGTCCCAAAGACTCTCAGTGGGTTCAGATCTGGACTCTGTGGAGGTCGATCCATCTGTGAGAATGATGTCACAATGTGGGCCATGAACAACTTTGTCACAATGTGGGCCATGAATCCTGAACCACTCTGTCTCAATGTGGGCCATGAATCCTGGTTGTGGCATCTTGGAATCAGGAAAGAAGACTCTTCAAAGTCGATGGTTCCACACTGTCCTCCCAGTTTTTATTGATACCTTGGACAGATCTTAGGCCAATTTTAGTAGTTTATTCACCTCTTCAGATGTTTTCTTTGCTTGATGCCAGTGATTTGACTCTGCTCAAACTCACTGACATCTTTTCCATGACCACAGGATTCGTCTTTCCACATTTGTTACAGAAATAAGAAGCCACTCACTGCATCAGTTGGATTTAAGTATCGTGTTGCAGCTGAAAGACAATCCCCCAAACAGCAATTATCCAATAAGATGTTTTTACCTGTTTGCTTGGTAGAATCCAGGAGGTGACTTTTTTGTGTTTATTTTGATTCAATTTTGCATTAAAAGAACTGTCAGTATTTACAAGAGAGATCAAACCAGCACGTACCCTTTAAAAGCACAAGTGACTACAATTTGGACAGATTAGTGTAAGTGCTTCAATCTTAACTATGACCCTGAATGTAAAGTATTAAACATAATATTGGAAGCTTTACCCTTTGAGACTGTGGTTCCCAACCTCATCAAAAAATTTCAACAAGTTTGTGTTTAGAAAAGTAAAATTGTAAATTGTAATTTGTCATCTTAAAAATCACATTTCCTCACTTAAAAAATAAGTATTAAATAACAACAAAAAACAAACCCATTGCATTTGTTCTAATAACAAACTGAACTGTGTTAGTCGTGGTTTATTGACTAAAAATATTTTTGAATTAAGTTAATATATTTAAGTTTGAATTTCACTTTAGGAGCTTGGCCTGATGTTTTGTTCACATTTGAAACTTTTTATTTAGTTTCTTGTGGGTCTTTGTTTGCAAAATGATTCTATTGGAAGAATATGACAAATGACATGTTATGAAAAATCCTTAGTGTTTTTTTAGTTATTTTAAACAAAGATATGCAGCCATTTACTGTGATTCTGAGTTTGAACTGAAAATGTGTTATTGTGCTTTGTGCTGTTGTTCTTTTCCTCTCGAACATTGTTTATTGAACTGTTTTTATGATTTTGAGACAAAAATATCGAATTGAACTGTCACTGGCTGTAATACCCAGAGTGGCCACATGGGGGAGGTACACACACACTTTGGAGACATAAATCCTTTGCTTCAATAGGACCACATGTTTAGATGAGTTTTACAATGTATTTGGTTAACTTATACTTTTTAGGTAAGTTCGTGGCAAATCATTGGCATATTTGATTCAGCATTAAAAATACAATTTTAAACTTGAGATTAAATGTTAATGTAAATTCAGAATGGAGATAAAAGTGAAGTGCAACAGAAACTGGGATTAATATCACAAAATATGAAAAATTAAGATGATTTTTGAAAATGCAAAGCCTCAGACACATGTGAGTGACATCAGAGCTGCTTCAAACACATTTATTATTGTATTTTACATTATGTTTAAGGAAATTACGATAAACTATTTGCATTTTTGATGACGGAACAATCCAGATTTATGGATTTTACTGGAAAAATGCTCACAGAAATGTTGAGCCCACAATAAATTTTCATTTTATCTAGAAATATATTAGATACTATTCCATAAATTAGATCCCTTTGAAGCTAAAATACAATTTTGAGGCTAGAAAATTGTTCATCTTTTGTTCCAGAAATTCCAGCAAACTAACTGACATTTCTACTCTGGAAATTCTAATTGCTTTTTTCTCAACACAAACACTCAAAACCAGTAGAATTTAGGTCTAATTAAAACATTTACAGTCAACTTCATTTTGCCTCCAGTCGACTCCATTTTGGAATTTTGATGACTTTTGAGGTCTATAACATATGATGCTACGGTTTTAAAGAAGGAACTACAATCACAATTGAACCTGTGTTTCCAGAGCCTTAACCTGCGATACAGACACATCCAGTGTTTGTCCGTCTCAGGTTATGGGCCATGGCTCATGTTCAGCTCCTTCTCCAGACTCTTCTCCAAACTAGCTCTGAGTCTTGATCGGTGCAGGAGCTGGGCTTTAGGTAGTGACCGTTCAGATCAGGGAGGACACACAGGTTTAAACACACTGGTTCAAAATCAGAATGACCTGTATTCATCCCAACAGAAGAAATTCAGTTTTTATTCACGTAGCCAACCAGCTCTTGCAATCTAAATGTGAGGCTCCACACACTGTCCAAGTGCGGCAGTATGGGGTTTTTGCCACAAAATTATTTCCAGTAGGTGGCGCTTTAGACCATAAAAGCCTTTCTCAGGCTCCTCTTCGCTCTCTGACTGTGGTTAGGTGTGTTTACGCCCGTGCTCTGCTGCTTCAGGTAGCTATCATTCTTGGTTTTACACAATATTTACGTTTTCTAGCCTCTAATGCCTGTGTTATTTTAGTGCCCCATGAGTCACTGCTTGGTGCAGCGTTGTTGTTCTGTGCTTTGGCGTCAGGCAAACCTTGGAGCTGGGGTCCAAACGTGTCGGCTATGGGTCCAGTCTGTAATCTCTCACCTGTCAAAGGTGCACGTCAGCTGTGTCTAACTGAAGTAAAGGGGGGCTGGTCGAGCCGCCTCTGATCGTTTTGATCTGGTCGTCATGTTTGTCACACCTCTTGTCCTTCATGGACTAAGTATAGTTTAAAGCCCCACAAGCTCATCGTTGGAGAGGTTAGAAAACAGACACACAAACCCATGTGAAAACCTAAACTGAAGAGTATTTGTACTTGTTTTCTCTTCAAAAGACTATGGAGTGCTACGTGAGAGCAACTTTGAATACAATGGACAGTAGATATATTCAAATCCTGTTGAATTCATCCACTGCCTCACCAGTCCATGGGCAGGATTTTAATTGGGACATGTAGCCAAATGGCAAGACAAGGGCTTAGCGACAGTAAATTGAGATTTAACTTCATCTCTCTCTTTCTCTCTCCCCCTCCCTCTTGTCTCCTTCTCTCCCTGTGTCCTTTTCTCTCACTCTCTCCCCCTTCCTCCCTGTCTTTGTATTGCCCTGTCTCTCCCTGATTCTCTCTCTCTCCTGGTCTCCTTGTCTCTCTCTGTTTCTTTCTTCCTGTCCCCTCGTGTCTCTGTTCCCCTGTCTCTCCCTCCCTCTCTGACTCTCTCTCCCCCTGTCCCCCTGTCTCTCTGTATTTCTCTCCCTGTCTCTCAGTTTCCCTGACTCTCTGTCTCTCCCTGTCTTCTTGTCTCTCTCTCTGTCACTCGGTCTCTGTGCCGCTTTCTCTCTCCATCTCTCTCTGTCTTTTTGTGTATCTCTCAGTAGATTTTTTCCAGGTTTCATTTGATTTTGTGCTGCAGGGGGATTTAAGCGATATTTACGCCTCAGATAAAGAAGACGGGCAAGAAGGAAAGGACAACAAAAAAACAAAAAGATTGAGGCCAGTGATCTTTGTCCACAAGATGAACAGTTCTGTGCATGGGCGATACAAAGAGCACATTTTGAACCACAGCCTCTCTGAGAGCTCTGAGACATAGCCCAGTTCCAAGAAAGTCGGGCTAAAAGACAAGAGCACCAGCTGAAAACAAAAATGTCAAAATATTTTTCTACACCACAAAAGATGCCTTTCCCCTGTCGCCCTGTTTCTGGCGATTCTGGTGTTTGAAGTGCTTTGCCCCGATTTGATCCAGTCCAGACGACCTCCAAAAATGAAATCGAATGCTTATACCAAAAAGGAACCACGCTTTTGTATCCTGCATGCTCATTCTGTAAGGCAAGGCAAGTTTATTTGTAGAGCACAATTCGTACATAAGGCAATTCAAAGTTCTTCACATAACAGGAAAAGTTGCATTATAATCACAAAACACAAAAAAGACATACAGAATCATTTTAAAATAAAGCGCTTTAAAATAGAAAAGCGCAGATCGTATCTTAAACAAAACTGATTTTAGGCTTGATTAAAAACATTGTCAGAGTGGAGGCCTGTCTCATATCTTCAGGGAGACTGTTCCATATTTTAGCTGCAAAAAACTGAAATGCTGATTCCCCATGTTTAGTCCTGACTCTGGCACCTGCAGGAGGCCGGTCCCTGAGGTCCTCAGAGTGCGAGATGGTTCATGTGGCTCTAACATGTCAGAGATGTACTTTGGTGCTTGGCCGTGGAGAGACTTGAACACAAGCAGAGCTGCTTTAAAGTCTATTCTCTGAGACACAGGAAGCCAGTGCAGAGACCTGAGCACAGACTAATGTGATTGTACTTCCTGGTTCTAGTCAGGACTCGAGCAGCAGCGTTCTGGAAGCACTGCAGCTGTTTTACAGTTCCTTTTTAGAGGCCAGTGAGCAGCCGTTACAGTAGTCTAACCTACTGAAGACAAATGCATGGATAAGTCTCTCCAAGACTGGTTTATACACAATACCTTTAATTTTGTCAATGTTTTACCTTCTAGACGGAGCCCTTCATTATAATTTGCAGGAGGTGTAAGGACAAAGTCCAGACAGAGTGGTCTGCACAGCTAAGGAAGACAGTAACCTAACCTGGGATGCAAGACAACATTCGAACCTGGGGGACTTGATATGTGCAGTATTTGCCAACTTTGTGTGTGGACTGAAGTAAAGCTTTTGCTTTTCAGATTGAACAGTGTCAGCAATGTCAAAAGCTGCAGAGCAATTTGAAGGAGAAGGCCCAGTACCAGCCATTAGAGGTAAGACCCATGTAAGTGAAACACTTTTACAAACTGTTCACTTGATGTTTCATACGCAGGTCAGAGAGCCATTTGGGCTCATCGGAATGGACCTAGTGGGCAAACTGAACAAAACAGCCAGTGGCTTTCAGTATGTGTCCTTAGAGACTATTTCACATAATACCCTTTGAATGAGAAAACTGCTGAAGAAGTAACAAACTGTATACTGCAGCTGTTTTACCGCTTTGGGGCCCCCCAAAGGATTGTGACTGATCAGGGTACAGCGTTCAGGAATAAAGCAAGAAAAGGAATATAATCTGGACATTACAGCATTAATCAATGTTATAAATGCAGAGCTGTGTGAAAAACTAGGAATAAAGCACGGTTTTTGTGCTGGTGGTCTGGTGGAGAAAATGAATGGAACAATACACCAGCCTCAGTTCAGCACACAGGAGTGGACTGTGCGCTCCTTATTATAATACTTGTTAAGTCAAGATGTCCCATAGTGTAGGTGCGTAAACAAAATGGTTAGAAATATCCCAACTACTTCGGAGAAACATCTCCAGTCTACAATGTTTGCTATCAATACAAAGATGCAACTCACCACCAGGTACAGTTCCTTTTTTCTGTTTTTTTGGCAGAGGCCCGGTATCCTTCAGAGATACCCGAGTCAGTACACTGTTGGTCAAATGAATGATAGTTAATGAATTGTGTTGCTCAATGTGCTTGACTTTATAGGTGCGGGGGGTACTATATTGAGTCCCTGATACAGTGGGAGGAGGTGTCTGACAGTCTCAAAACAGAGCCGAAAAGTTACAGTTAGGGCAAACATTAAAAAGAGCCAAAGTGAAAGTCAAGTGGTCATAATGACAAGCTTTAAGGT